>VZTB01016692.1:5830-20015 GCA_013397245.1 Thryothorus ludovicianus | reverse complement strand
AGGGACAGAGTCAGGAACAAGGACAGGGTTGGGAACAGGGACAGGGTTGGGAACAGGGACAGAGTCAGGAACAGGGATGGAATTGGGAACAGAGATGGAATTGGGAACAGGGACAGAGTCAGGAACAGGGATGGAATTGGGAACAGAGATGGAATTGGGAACAGGGATGGGTTTGGGAACAGGGCTGGAGTGGGCAGCCCTGCCAGCCTCCCCTGGTCCTGCTGAGCCAGCAGAGCTGCTCCAGCACTGCCCAGCTTCCCTGCTGGGCACCAGGAGAGGCCCAGAAGGGCTGGATTTGTTCCATTCCCACGGGATAACTCCTTACATCCCAAGGACACTCCAGGGAGCTGCTGCCTCCTGCCCAAGGGAGTGGGAAGGGATTTGGTGCCGTGACCCCGCTGGAGCATCAGTCCCCACAAACCCCAGTGCTGCTCCAGCTGACCCTGCCAAACCCTGGATCCTGCCTCTGGGAATGCCAGCTCCCGAGGATGCCAGCCTGGGGCTCTGCCAGCTGCAGGTGGTGCCTTTGCCTCCTGACATCTCCATTTCCCGGGGCTGCCAGAGGGAGCAGCAAATCCTGCAGCAGCAAAGCAGCTGCACACGGAGGGGCCGGGGGAGAGCTCCCACTGCAGGGGATCTCAGGGACAAACATGGAATCCTGGAATGGTTTGGGTTGGGAGGGACTTGAGAGCTCAGCCAGTGCCACCAGGGACACCTCCCACTGTCCCAGGCTGTCCCCAATGTCCAGCCTGGCCTGGGACACTGCCAGGGATCCAGGGGCAGCCACAGCTGCTCTGGGCACCCTGGGCCAGCCCCTGCCCACCCTCCCAGGGAACAATTCCTGCCCAAAATCCCACCCAGCCCTGCCCTCTGGCACTGGGAGCCATTCCCTGTGTGCTGTCCCTGCATCCCTTGGGAATTGTCTCTCTCCAGCTTTCCTGGGGCTCCTCCAGGCCCTGCAAGGCCACCCTGAGCTCAGCCCAAAGCTTCTCCTGTGCAGGTGAACAATCCCAGCTGTGCCAGCCTTTGCTGCCAGCAGAGCTGCTCCATCCTCTGCCCATCCTGCTGCCTCCTCTGGGCTCTCTGCAGCAGCTCCAGCTCCTCCCTGTGCTGGGATCCCGGGGTCCCTGTGCATGGACAGCCCCAGGAACAGGGACAGGATCCATGCTTGGAGTCCCTGTGTTCCAACCCAACACATTCAACTCGATTCCAGCCCCAGTTTATTGCCTTTTATCAATCCAAGTGAAGTGCCAGGGGATTTTTCTTTGGGAGACAGAACAGAAGCCTTTTGTGCTGGGTTTGCTGTGGGTGGAGCTGGGGAGGAAGCAATCCTCCTCCTCCTGACCTGGAGAAAACTCCCCAATTATTTGCACTGACTTTGCCCTGAGTGCTTTGTTGGCCAGGGGCTGTTTGGGGCAGGGAGGGAAATCCTGGCACACCTTGAAAGGAAAAGCAGCCTTGGTTTGACACACCTGGCCAGGGGTGGCTGCTCCAGGCCTGGCCCTGCCACCCCAGCCTTGGTCTGTGCTCTCCAGAGGTTGCTGGGAGGTCACAGAGCTGCAGGTTGGATTTCACACGGGATTTTTCCCTGGCAGAGTGGTCAGGCCTTGGGATGAGCTGCCCAGGGAGGTTTGGAGTCCCTGTGCCTGTTCTGGAGTCTGGCTGCAGCCCTTGGGGTGCTGCTGGGTGACTTTGAAGGTCTCTTCCAACCCTGATGTTTCTTAGATCTTGTAAAAGCCACATTTGCAGGTTAATTTTTTGTTGATCTCAGTTTTTAAAAAAATCCAACCCCAAACCCAGCCCAACCCATTCTGTGATCCAAACCCACTGGAGAATTTGGATGTTGCAGCTTCGATTGAACAGAAGTGTTGATACCTTGATTATTTCAGGTTTGTTTCTTGGTATTTGAAGCAGTTTTGTGCTTTCTTGACTGTTTTTCAGCAGTTTCCTGATGAGCAGCATCCAGATCATGGACACCTCTGCAAGGCTGGATTGGGCAGGGGCTGGAGCAGCCTGGGAGAGGGGAAGGTGCCCCTGCCCATAGCAGGGCTGGGATTTAAGGTCCCTCTCACACCAACCCCTTTGGTGTAATTGTGTACGTGAAATTTCGGATGAGATTCAGAAGAATTAAAATCCCATGGAACGTTTTTCTGCTGTGTGGAAAAATAAGGAGTGAATTTTGAACTTGAAGTGCAGTAGGGCAAGCAAAGGTTTTATTTTCCAGCCACTGCTTTGCCCTAGAAAGCTTCACTTTGAGGGACACCTCTCTCAGACTCTTTCCAAGAGGTTCCCTCATCCCCCACAATTAAATCACAGCTGTCAACGTGTTTAATTAATTTTCCATCAGAAGCTTTATTACATTTCGTGAAGGATGGGAAGCAGTGATGATGTTAAAGCTCAGCTTTGCTAGGGCAGAGCTGAGTGGAGGAGAATTCCAAACAAACACCAGACTCAAGGCAAAGGATTAAAGTGTTCCCCCAGCTCCCAGCCCCTCATCATTCCCAGTGCTCCTCCCTGGGACGGTCACAGGTGGTTAAAGCTCCTAAATGGACAAGAATCCCAATTATTTGTTTGAATTTGGGTTGAAAGGTGATGCCGTGCTGAGTTTTTTGATGGGAGTGGGGCTGGCCATGACACCAGGATAAAAAAACATCCCCTTGGTGAGGTCTGCTGGAAAATATTTGGATGGTAAAAGTGTTGGATTAATGGGCTTTGATTAATGGATGGTGTTTGGAAACAAAACTTTCCAAACAAAAGCAATAATGTGCTATATCTGGCAGAGGGGTTGATCAACAGAAATTCACTTTTTCCATTTCCTTGTGTGGAACAAACAAAGGAGGCTTAAAATTAGTAAATCATTTAGTCATGGCACTAGGAATGGCATGGTGGAGTAATCACAGAGTTATGGAATGGCTGAGGTGGAAGGGACATTAAAGATCATCCAATTCCACCCCTGCTATGGCAGGGACACCTCCCACTGATGCCTTCAGTTTTAGCTTTTATATTTTTCAGATCCTGGAATTGGCCAATGAACTCCAAAGTGCTGCTGGAGCAGAACTGATCCAAGTGTGAGCCCTGGTGGCCGGGCTCCATTCTGGGCCCATTTTGGGCTCCCCTTGGGTGTGGCCCAGCCAGGCTCTGGTGCTGCCCAGGTGTGTCCAGGGAGGCCTTGGGATAAATCCCCACTGGATCCTCTGGCTCTGCCTGGGCTCTGCTCCACATCAGCCCCAAGAAGGGATCAGGACTGTCCCAGGCTGCTCCAAGCCCCAAAGTCCAACCTGGAACTGAACATTCCAGGGATGGGGCAGCCACAGCTGCTCTGTGTCAGGGCCTCTCCACCTTCACAGGCAAAATTCCTTCCCAATTTCTAATCCAAAACTACTCAGTTGGAGCAAAGGAGCAATTTGCCCATGGCAAGGGTGGCCAGGCCTTGGCAGGGGCTGCCCAGGGAGCTTTGGAGTGCCCATCCCTGCAGGTGGCACCTGGAGGTGGCACTCAGGGACAGGCTGGGGACAGGCTGGGACCCCATGGGCTGGGAGGGCTTTTCCAACCTCAGGGATTTTGGGATTCTGCAAAATCCAACAAGATTTGTAGCAATTTGGGATTTCCATGAAAGAACCTCTGTCCTGTGGGAAGTTTGGATCTTCCAAATTGTCCTTGTGTGGATCTGGAACTGTTTGCACCCTCAGCTTTCCTTTTCCCTGCATCCTGGTCTCCTTTCCAGTCGTGAGGCAGCTGAGGTCTGGGAATTTTTGAAAGGAGGGAGCAGAGTGGTTCATTAAAAACATCTCAGCAAGGAAGTGCAACCCCTTTACAAACATTGTGGTTAAGGTCAGCTCATCCCTTGCTGGTGCTGCTGTTATCCCTGGATTGTGACTGAGGCAGCAAACACAGGATGGGCAACACCAGTGGCTTTTTCAGTCCTGAGATGCAGGACAGGATTCAGCCTTTCCTGCTGGTCAGGGAAGAATGAGAATCCTGAGTTTAGCACCAGTTCCCCACTGCAAGCAGGAGGAATGTGTGGCAGCCTGAGTTAAGGAGGGACAGTTTCACTCCACGCCTGACCTATTGTCTAGAGTGGGAGGGAATTCAAAAAAAACTGGGAAGACTTGTTTGCCCAGGAGGAAAAGAAATGCCTGAAGAAAGGAAAATATGAGGGGTGAGAGGAAAAAGTCCCAGTGTGGAAAAATGTGCACCTGAGAAGGGCAGGAAGGAGCTGGGTGAGATTCAGGGCTGGGGAACGTGGTGGGAAGGACTTTGGGGGCAGAGCCTGGTCCTGCACATCCACAGCATCTGTGTGGGCATGGAATCCCAGAATGGCTTGGGCTGGGTGGGGAAGGAGNGCTGTTTTCAACTTACAGCCTGGAAGCACAAGCTTAAAAATCATCAGCATTGTTGAAAATGTGAGGGCTTTTAATTGGCCTTTGAGATTTTATGATTCACTTCTCTCCAACTTGGGTGCTGGCAGGATTTTCCTGGAACATCCCACCTTGGAGCCCTTGGAAAAACACAACGGAATCATGGAATGGTTTGGGGTGAAAGGGATTTTAGGGATCACCCAGTGCCAGCCCTGCCATGGCAGGGACACCTCCCACTGTCCCCAATGTCCAGCCTGGCCTGGGACACTGCCAGGGATCCAGGGGCAGCCACAGCTGCTCTGGGAATTCCATCCCAGCCCCTGCCCACCCGGCCAGGGAGGAATTAAAACTGAATTATTTCTTGTCCTGTCACTCCATGCCTTTGTGAAAAGTCCCTCTCCAACCTTCCTGAAGCTCCTTCAGGTCCTGGAAAGCTTCCGTAGGTTCCCCCAGGAGCTCTGATGATCCACAACATTTCCAGTAGAGCCCTGAACTCCAACCCCTCTCTATAATGGCCTTTGTTTTTCTCTTCAGACATCAAAGAAAGAAAGGAAAACACATTTATCAGTGATGCAAAGCGCAGCAGAAAGCTCAGGAGAGGAAAGGAGCTCTGAAATTCAGAGAGGAAGTTAGAAATTTAGAAAGGCTGTGGTTGCCCCATCCTTGGAAGTCCCTCAGGTTGGATGCTGGGGCTGGGAGCACCCTGGGACAGTGGGAGGTGTCCCTGCCATGGCAGGGGTGGGGTGAGATGGGTTTGAAGCTCAAAAATTTCACTTTGAGCAGTGCCAGGACATCAGCAGCGGCAGCTGCAGCCTCGGGCACTCCGGGGAGCTCTGTCTCTGTCTCTGCCCTTCCTCACACACCGAGGGCAGATGATCACTCCAAAATCAATTTGTCATCAGCACTTCCTCCAGCCCCCACGTGCCTCAGCTCTGAGGGCTTTCAGCAGGAGCTGAGGAGCAGCCTGTGGGCACTGCTGGGCAGTCCTGGAGGCCTTTTCCAGCCTTGGTAACCCTGGGGAGCTCCAGAGAGGACACGGGGCTGACCGAGAGGAGGAAGAGGAGGGTTTGCCTGGAGGAAGGGACTCGGGGCTCTCCTCCCCAGCCAGGTGCTGCTCCCAGGTAAGGATTTCAACGCTGACTGAATCTGCATAAGCTCAGCCCACACAGGTGAGCAGAGAGGAAACAAACCCTGCCCTGCCCCCCTGTGCCAAGCAGGGAACGGCCCTGGAATGGCTGGATCGGGATGGGAGGGACCTTAGAGCCCCTCCAGTGCCACCCCTGCCATGGTGGGCACCTTCCAAAAGTCCAGGAGAAGCCGTGGCTGTCCAAGTGTCCAAGGCCAGGCTGGAACAACCTGAGATAGTGGAAATCCCTTCCCATGGAACTGGATGAGCCTTAAGGTCCCTCCCAGCCCACAGCATTCCTGATTCCGTGACCTGCCTCCTCTGCTGCTGCTCAGGAAGGTGTTTTGGGAGCAATTCCAAAAATTCTGGCTCTGCCTGAAGACTAGGCTTCACTCACACCACCCTTGGAATGAATTTGCTCCTCATAACACAGTTCAATCCGTAAAAAATTGAGATAGGGAGGGATGAGCAGCTCAGGAGAGAGCAAATCCTCACCAGCTCTCCAAGGGGGTAACTGCACATCCAGGGGCACTCCCGACCCTCTCACTGCACTGGGAATGAGTGGAGCAGGAATTCCAGGGCTTTGGGAAGGGTGGGAATCAGCTCGGGGTGGGCTCAGGGGAGAGCCAGCCCAGCAGGAGAGAAAAGCTGATCTGGGCCTCACACCACAGCACAGGCACTTCTGAAAAAGAGGAAATGAGATAAAGAAATTACTCAGGGCTGCTGCTGCTGCCTCTGAAAAACTTCCTTGATAAGGGAGGCAAGGCTGGGGCTGAGGGTGGTGTGGGCAGAAAGCTTCAGCTCAGTTTTCAGAAAGGCTTTTTTCAGTTTTGCTTCTCAGGACAGAAGGTTCCCCTGCCCCTGGGATTTGGCTTTTTTCCTATAACTGGGGGAATTCTTGAGCTCCTTCCTTGTGCGTGGAGGAGGCTCCTCTCCTGGAACTCCCCAGCATTTGGTGCAAATTCCTGGGAGCTTGGAGAGGATGTTTGCTCAGATCCTTTATCCTGCACCATTGGGGCATCTCTGACCTCTCATTCTTCTGACAATGCCAGCGTGAAAATTGGTTTGTGAGCATTAAAAAATCTTTGCTTCCCAATGTACTGGGAGATCTTTGCCCATGGCAAGGGTGGCCAGGCCTTGGAACTGCCCAGGGAGCTTTGGAGTGCCCATCCCTGCAGGTGGCACCTGGAGGTGGCACTCAGGGACAGGCTGGGACCCCATGGGCTGGGAGGGCTTTTCCAGCCTCAGGGATTTTGGGATTCTGAGATCTGCTGATAAAAACCAAGGGTAAAAAAATGCCCTCTTGAGGTGGTTGGATTCTGTGGAGGAAAATCCAAAGTTTCAATGGTATTTCTGCTGAAGGATCGCCCTGACAGAGCAGATCAAACAGGTCAGGTTTTCAATAATTTAAACGCTGGCAGGATGAACCAAATTCCAGTGATGCCGCTAGCGGCCAGGTTGGACTTTGGAGCAGCCTGGGGCAGTGGGAGGTGTCCCTGCCATGGCAGGGGTGGGACAAAATGATCTTAAATGTTCCCTCCAACACAAACCATCCTGGGATTCTGTGTGCTCCTGGGAAGTTTGTTTGAGTTCAGGATCTCCTTCCTCCCTCTGCCTCCACCCCAGAGGATTCTGCTCAACCCAAACTTTCTCTCAGGAGATCACAGAATCCCAGACTGCTTTGGGCTGGAGGGACCTCACAGCCCATCCAAATGATTTAATCCATTTATTTCATGGCAGGGACCCCTCCCACTGTCCCAGGCTGTCCCCAATGTCCAGCCTGGCCTGGGACACTGCCAGGGATCCAGGGGCAGCCACAGCTGCTCTGCCCACCCTGGGCCAGATGAGTTTGGAGCTCAGGGGAGGAACCATCCCAGGACCCCTGGGAACAATAAACTCCACCTTTGGTCAGCACTAATCCAAATTTCCTCTGTCTGGTCATTAAAGCCGTAATCAGTGATGACCCATCTGAACCATCCTCCCCAAAATAAACTCCCCAGTCCCTGTGCCTCAGCTGCTCCTCCCCAAAATAAACTCCCCAGTCCCTGTGCCTCAGCTGCAGGCAGGGAATTCCATCAATCCCCGTTCTGAGGTCGGGAGCCTCCCCATCCAGCCCCTTCCCAAGCTGCAGCTGTCAGCACATTCATTAATTTAACTTTTTTTTTTTTTTTTTTCAATCTAAATTGCATTTCAGGCTGCAGAGTGCAGATCTTTCCCAGCTGCAGCAAATCCCACAGCTCCTGTGCCTTTGCTGCATCCCTGAGCTGTGGGATTTGCTGATCCTGCTGCTGCCGAGGGAAGCTCTGGATCCTGGCAGGGATTGTGCAAATGGGGGGAACCAGCTGCTCCCAAACTTTGTTTTTAGAGCTTTGGGGTCGTATTAATTATGAGGAGAGCAGCAGGGGAAGGAATTAAATTCCCCCTCTTGGCTGGGGTTTTCCTGGAAGCCCATCCTTTGTTGGGTGACTTGGAAAACCTCAATCCAAAATGATTTCTACGGGGTTTGGGCTGCCCTGGAGGTGCCAGCTCAAAGGGACTGGCTGAGCCCTTTGGGAACAGAGCCCTTTGATGGGGGACAAGCTTGGGATGGGGATGGAGCTGCAGAAGGGCCTGGTCACCTCCTGTCCCCTTGGGGGGAGCAAAGCCAGGGCCTGGGGCCGGAGGAAACCAAATAATTTCTGAATTATTGAATGAATTCTGAATTATTTCTCCCTCCCTCTTGCTCAGAGCACTCTGCCAGTGAGGGTTTGTACAATTCTGGCCCTTCCCCCTGATTTTCAGGGGTTTCCATGCCATAAGGATCTGGACAGAAACGTGTCAGACCTCATCTATTCCTGTACAAGGGCCACAGCTGCAGCTTTTCCAAGGAAAAGGGAAAATTCATTGAATCCATAAAGTGTATTTCCTGCTCCCTGCTCTTATTTCAGTATTTCTTTCCTCAAAACAAAAATGAGGCAAATTTAAACCCAAAAGGCTTCCAGGAATGCAGTTTCAAGAGATCTGCAAGACCCTGTGCTGGGAAATGTCCTTTGTCACCTTCCAGAGAAAACTTCCTGAGGGATCTCATCACTCCACAGGTCATCATTGACCTGGGGAAAATGAAATCTGTGGCTACTGACAGATCCAGGAGGGCAAAGAGAATTCCTACATGGAGCAGAGCTCTTTGAAAACACATTAAATAATAAACTCACTGTCACAGGTGCTGCCAGGTCCCCCCAAAGTCAAACAAAAGTTACAGAATTGATTCTGGAACAATGGATCTGCTCCAATGGAGACACAACATTCCCTGGGCTGGCCTGCTCACTGGTGGGACTGGGAGGGGAGTGGGGCCCACACAGACTCTGAGATCCCAGAGAATGAATCCAAAAGTGGTTTGGGAGGGATCTGAAAGCCCATCCCCTGCCNAGCTTTCCTGGGGCTCCTCCAGGCCCTGCAAGGCCACCCTGAGCTCAGCCCAAAGCTTCTCCTGTGCAGGTGAACAATCCCAGCTGTGCCAGCCTTTGCTGCCAGCAGAGCTGCTCCATCCTCTGCCCATCCTGCTGCCTCCTCTGGGCTCTCTGCAGCTCCTCCCTGTGCTGGGCCCAGGGCTGGGGTCCCCCCAGGGCACAGCAGAGGCTCCTTGTCCCCACAGAAGGGGGTCCCTCCCTTCCAGGCACCCCTTGTCCCCCCAGGGACCTCCCTGTTCCCTTTGGGATGTGAGGGAGACCCCACCCCTGCCTGGGGAGGAGGGGACAGGGAATGGCTCCAGGTGCCCTCTCTGGGTGCTCCCCCAGCCCCTCTCCCACAGCCCACCTCCCAGGTGCTCAGGAGGTGACAGGATCTGATTTTGTCCCAGATTTCCCCTGACTCTGCTGTCACTGACCAGCCTCACCCTCCTCCTCCTCCTCCTCCCTCCTCCCAGCCTGGATCCACTGCTCTGTGGCCACCCCAGAGGGACCCTTTGCTGCCCTGACACCACTTCTGAGCCTTCTGCATTTCTGATTTAATCCATTTACTCACCCTCCTCTGTTTCTTCAAAAATTATTTCCCCAGTTAGCCCTGGCCCATCCTCCCAGCAGCTTTTCCTGGTGATGCTCTGGGACACCCCTCAGTCACTGGGGTGAGCTCACACACTCAGGCACAACATTGCTCCACATCCCAGGGGTTTGGTGGCCTCAGACTGGTGCCACTGGTCTGGGGAAGGGGATCTCCTCCCCCTGTGACTCCTCCTGGAGCCTGGGCCACCCTTCAGCTTCTTAAACCCATGCCAGGCTGTAAAATTCACCTCAAAGGTCTCAAAGGGCAATTCCCTGAGGAGATCAGATCCTGCTCCAGGCTTCCCAGAGGCAAAGGAAAACTGAATTGGGCTGTCCTGGAGGGGAGGAACTGAGCAGGCAGGGGCCGGGCAGAAGAAAGGCAGATTTTAGCAGAGATTTGGGCCAGTATGGGAAATTAATCCCACAGCCTGCTCCTTCACTTAGATACAGCAACAGTTGAGGCAAGGAAAGCAGGGCCTGCACCCTCACCCTGAGGAAAAATGGAAAAAACACCTGGAAAGGTGGGCAGCACGAAAATGCTGAGATACTTTCATCCATTTGTTTAAATGCCTCAATCAGAACCTCAATTCCTCTCTGCAGCTGCTGCTCACACAACAGCAGCTGGCAAAGAGTGCCAGGCAAGGAGGGGCCGTGCCATGGATCCCATCCCATCCCAGGGATTGAGGATGGATTTTAGGGCAAGGATCTTCCCCCAGAGGGTGCTGGGCACTGCCCAGGGAATGGGCACGGCCTCGAGGCTGCCAGAGCTGCAGGAGCTGCCAGGGATGCCCAGGGTGGGATTTTTGGGGGGTCTGGGCAGGGTCAGGGCTTGGATTCCACAATTCCTCCCACTCAGGATATTCCACGATTTTCCCTTTCAAATATTCACCTCATTCGAGCAGGAACAAACACTCTGAAAAGCTTTTTTTGGGAGTGGAGACCATGTCCTGCAGGAGCCTTTGGGCAGTGCTGCCAGGGATGCCCAGGGTGGGATTTTTGGGGTTTGGGCAGGGACAGAGCTGGGACTCTGATCCTAGGGGGTCCCTTCAGCTCAGGAGATTCTGTGGTCACTTTTTATTTTTTAGGATCGAAACCAAGAACCTCAAAGGAACAAATCTGGATGAAGTTTCAAATCTCCTGAGTGGGAAGGGACCCCTGGGCATCATCCAGGTCCAATCCTGACTGACTTCACCAACACCCTTAAAGCAGGGAGAGCTGCAAACATCACAAAGTGCAACATAAAAGTTTTGTTGGACAAAACCAAAGCTTTTGGCAGCGCTGCCAGGGATGCCCAGGGTGGGATTGTTGGGAGGTCTGGGCAGGGCCAGGAGCTGGATCAATGACCCCTGTGGGTCCTTTCCCACTCAGGAATTCCATGATTCCCTCTCTCCTGTGCTGCTCGGCCTCTGGCTCCCCATTTCCCACGCCAGGAGCTCCGGTGCCCCCTCAGCACCTCCCACCTGGGCACCTGCAGCCGGGCACGGCTCCTGCTGCCCTCCCTCCGTCCCTCCTTCCCTCCCTCCCAGCCCGGGAGTTTCCCTGTCCGCCTCTCAGCTCCGGGACAGCCCTGCAGCAGCCGGGAACCGGGGCAGCCCCTCACACCCGACATCCCGGGGCTTCTCCAGAGCCGCCACCTTCCTGCTCTGCCTGCCCAGGAGGGGCTGGAGCCCTGCAGGTGTGTCCGGGATGGGAGCGGGGCTGCCGGAAAACTGGGAAGCTCCGGGAGCTCAGCAGAGCTGAACTGATGGAGGAGCAGGAGCTGGGGCTCTGCGGCCAGCGTTTGTTTGCTGCTAATTAATTGTTAATTAATTGTTTTCAGCCGTGCCAGTGTTTGCTCCTTGGGGCTGGGAGCAATCCCAAGGCAGCTGCATCCCGGGGGATAAACTGGCTGGGATGGGTTTGTTTAGGGAGGGCTGCTGGGTTTTCCACTTTGGAATAGTTGGAAATATATATATATAGAGAGATACAGATATATAGATATATATAGGTATAGAGATATAGATATATAGAGGTACAGAGATATAGATATATATAGAGATATAGAGAGCTATAGCTATATAGATATATAGATGTATAGATATATAGCTATAGCATGTGCAAGAAAACTGAATTTTTGGCTCATGAAAAAGTGAGAAAAGTGGGGTTTGGGGAGAATTAAGCGTCCTCCCCACTGCACAGGTGCTGCTTTTGAAAGGAACACCTGGCATGTGAGGAATGGGGGGAAATGAGAAATGGGGAAAGGTGAGAAATGGATTTGTGGGAGGCTCTCGGGGCCTGACTGAAAGCTCGCAGGATCTTCTGCATATTCATGCAAACGTGGACGGGAGGTGTGTTAATTGAGAAAGGCCATGGGATAAAGAAGACGTGGTTGAGAGAGAGGTTGAACTGGAAACAAGTTTCAAACGATGGCCTTGCAAACAAACCCGATATTTCAGAGAATTTGAACTGTGAAAGATGCCTCGTAGCCAGACCCAGGTGGAGAGAGATTATAAGTGATTGGTGTTAGAAGTTATTAGCAGTGTTGTGTGGCAAAAGCTAATAAACTGAAAACAAGCATTTATAAGGTATTGAACCAGGAAATAGGTTGGCCTCTGATAGAACAGCGTGGATTTTACATCTTTAAAGTCTCACCCTCCTGCGAGATTGATAATGGAATAAAACCTTTCCAAACGCCCTCTCTGTAGAGCAGGAGCTCAGGTGAGGAGCTGCTGCCCAGGTGAGCAGAAGGGCCCTGGGCAGGCAGGGAGAGGCTGCAGGAGGCGTTTGCAGCTCCCAGAGCTGCAGCAGCTCTTCCCCCGGGATGTGCTGCAGGATTTGTTTGCAGCTCTTTCCCCTGGATGTTCTGCNGATTTGTTTGCAGCTCTTGCCCCTGGATGTTCTGCAGGATTTGTTTGCAGCTCTTCCCCCGGGATGTGCTGCAGGATTTGTTTGCAGCTCTTTCCCCCGGGATGTGCTGTTGGAGATGTTTGTTTGCAGCTCTTCCCCCCGGGATGTGCTCCTGGAAGTGTTTGCAGCTCTTTCCCCCGGGATGTGCTGCAGGATTTGTTTGCAGCTCTCCCCCCCGGGATGTGCTGCAGGATTTGTTTGCAGCTCTCCCCCCCGGGATGTGCTGCAGGATTTGTTTGCAGCTCTCCCCCCCGGGATGTGCTGCAGGATTTGTTTGCAGCTCTCCCCCCCGGGATGTGCTGCAGGATTTGTTTGCAGCTCTCCCCCCCGGGATGTGCTGCAGGATTTGTTTGCAGCTCTCCCCCCCGGGATGTGCTGCAGGATTTGTTTGCAGCTCTCCCCCCCGGGATGTGCTGCAGGATTTGTTTGCAGCTCTCCCCCCCGGGATGTGCTGCAGGATTTGTTTGCAGCTCTCCCCCCCGGGATGTGCTGCAGGATTTGTTTGCAGCTCTCCCCCCCGGGATGTGCTGCAGGATTTGTTTGCAGCTCTCCCCCCCGGGATGTGCTGCAGGATTTGTTTGCAGCTCTCCCCCCCGGGATGTGCTGCAGGATTTGTTTGCAGCTCTCCCCCCCGGGATGTGCTGCAGGATTTGTTTGCAGCTCTCCCCCCCGGGATGTGCTGCAGGATTTGTTTGCAGCTCTCCCCCCCGGGATGTGCTGCAGGATTTGTTTGCAGCTCTCCCCCCCGGGATGTGCTGCAGGATTTGTTTGCAGCTCTCCCCCCCGGGATGTGCTGCAGGATTTGTTTGCAGCTCTCCCCCCCGGGATGTGCTGCAGGATTTGTTTGCAGCTCTCCCCCCCGGGATGTGCTGCAGGATTTGTTTGCAGCTCTCCCCCCCGGGATGTGCTGCAGGATTTGTTTGCAGCTCTCCCCCCCGGGATGTGCTGCAGGATTTGTTTGCAGCTCTCCCCCCCGGGATGTGCTGCAGGATTTGTTTGCAGCTCTCCCCCCCGGGATGTGCTGCAGGATTTGTTTGTTGCAGCTCTTTCCCCGGGATGTGCTGCTGGCCCGGCTCGGGCAGGAGCCGTGCCCTGGATGCTGCTGGGTTGCAAAATTCCCGGGAGCTGGAGCGAGGAAATGGGGCTGCCTTGTGCAATGGAGAACGGTGTCTGCCTTACTCAGCCCCGGAGGAATGGCAGGGACAGGAGCCAGGGAGGTCAGGGGATCCTGTGGAGAAGGCACCAGGACGTTTGGCAGGTGGAAAATCTGGGAGGTGGGTGAGGTGCTGTGCTGGTTTTTGCTCTGGGAGTAGCACAGGCTTTATTTCTGTATCATCAAAGCACGAGAAGCTGTGCTAGGACTGTGTTTCCTAAAGGTGAGTGTTCCTCCAGGCTGGCTGCTGATGTTTGTGGCAGCAGCAGGGCAGAGGGTTGCAGATGTTTGCTTGGTGGAAATTAAAACAGAGGTGCTCTGATTCGGGGGAGCTGAGGTGTTAAAATCTGTCATTTCACATCCACCTCTGTCTGGGTGATAAATATCACACGGAAACCTCAGCAGGGAAGAGAAACAGAGGCAGCCAAGAGCAATTTCATGGAATCGTGGAATGGTTTGGGCTGGAAGGGATCATAAAGCCCATCCAGTGCCACCCCTACCATGGCAGGGACACCTCCCACTGTCCCAGGCTGTCCCCGATGTCCAGCCTGGCCTGGAATGGAGCCCCAGGAAAGCTGGAGAGAGACAATTCCCAAGGGATGCAGGGACAGCACACAGGGAATGGCTCCCAGTGCCAGAGGGCAGG
>VZTB01016679.1:3797-16197 GCA_013397245.1 Thryothorus ludovicianus | reverse complement strand
CGTGCCCGTGTCCGTGCCCGTGTGCGTGTCCAGGTGTCTGTNGTGTCCGGCCTCGGGCCAGGGCCTGTCCGGGCCGGCAGCTGAGAGCCCGGGGGCTGCGCTCTCCGCTCCCGAGGGGTGACCCTTGTGCTCCTGAGTTTATCCTTCCCCAGCCCTGAGCTCTTACTGTGTCTTTTCTTCACCAGCAGCAGCGAACGGCCCCTCAGCCGGGGCCCATTCAGGGTGTGGTGGTCTCTGCACCATTTGTAACACAGTTTTTGCTCCAGTAGGCAAAGGTCCTTCATGAAGGTGTTTAAGTCATAAACAATAATATTTCAGTGTCTGACATCACCTCAGGCATAAATGGACAATTAATGAAATGCAACATGTGGAAGTGTAGTTAGAAACATTTCTGAATCTATGATGGTGTACATTTTAAATCATCTGTGAATTAAAAATTCTTTGACTTAGAAAGTTTTCTCTTTGGGACTTAAGTATTGCCACACAAAAGAAGAGCTGGTGAAGAAGATTTTTGCATCTTTAGTATTCATCTTTGCCACATATGTGTAAGTATTGTGTCTCAGTGTGGGGATGAAGACTCAAAAGTCAAAGCACAAACTGAAATAGGCATAAGACTGAATAAATAAATCAGTTGGGCTTCCCTACCACTTTGTCCTTAAGACTGCCATGCTGTAAGGCAACCTGATGCAGTGTGAAAATGTTCAGAGACCACAGAGATTCTCATATTCCAATTTCAGGAGATATGAAATAAAGAGGAAGGACGGTCCTTTTGAGCTTCTTGCATCACTAATCTCAGGTGTTATAACTTTGAACTAATAGAAGACACATAAATGTGCAGAAGTACTGGGTTATATGTGTGGTCCTGAGCTTCTTGTTTCATTATTGGCAGCTACAGAATTGCTCACACAGCCATCCACCTCAATGAGTCAGTTACTCAAATCAGGTATGGATAGCTTGAAAATCACTTACTGTCCATAGGATCTCCTGACTTGCAAAATTACAGTTTCTTTCTACATGTTGATTTATATCAGAAGCCTAGCCAGCAATCTAAGTAATTTGTGTAACAAAATGAGTAAATTTTAAATGCAGGAAAAATATACATCTTTTAGAGCTACCTATACATACATTGGGAATGTAAACCATTTTCCAGTGTCTAAAGCAGTAGATAGTCTATCTAAACAGGAAAAAAAAAAAGGAAAAAGATAATACCTTAATCAGAATAACTAGTTTAAATTATGGCTTTTGCAACACTTATATATCTTTTTCATACTAATTAGCAAGATTTCACAGAAGGGATTAGCTCAAATGGTGGAATACTTGCTTGGCATGAGAGAGGTAGCAGGACCAATGTCCACATCCTTCAGGTCGTTCCACCCTTCAGCATCCAGGTTGCAGCTGTGCCTTTATCACCACACTACAGGTTTTCTTCAATACTAGATGTGATGGTCACCAACATGAGTTGAGTAGCCCAGGCTACTCCAGCAGTCCAGTCTCCACCAAGACTAGAGGTAGCCTGGGCTGCAATGACCATGCACTGTGGAGTTTCCAGTTCTGAGGAATATTGGTTAGGTAAGGAGTAAAGTTAAGTCTCTGAACTTTAGGAAAGTGGACTTTCAGCTCTTAAAGGAGATAGTAGGAACCCCTGGAAGGCTTCCCTCAGAGACAAAGGATCAAAACAGAGCTGGAAGATCTTTAAAGAGGTCTTCTATAGACTGCAAGAGCTAGAATCCCCCAGGAACAAGAAATTGGTCAAGGAAGGCAAGAGCTGTAGTTTTGATATGTAAGGATGGAGTGAGGAAAGCCAAGGTGAAGCTGAAACTGAACCTGGTAAGGTGCACAAAGAATAACAGGAAGGGTTTATACAGGTACTTTAACAGAAAAGAGAAGCAAAAAAAGGTATTCTCTCCCTGATAAACAACAACAATAAACCGATAACAATGAATAAGGGCAAGGACAAAGTACTCAACAACTTTGACTCAATGTTCAAGGGAAAGTTCTCTTCCCACATCTCTCAAGTGGATGGACAGAAAGATGGGTACTAGGGAAGAAAGCACCCTCTCACACAAAGATCAGGCTTGTGATTACCTGAGGAATGTGAATGTGTATAAGAGTACAAG
Organism: Thryothorus ludovicianus; assembly: GCA_013397245.1. Taxonomy (NCBI): domain Eukaryota; kingdom Metazoa; phylum Chordata; class Aves; order Passeriformes; family Certhiidae; genus Thryothorus; species Thryothorus ludovicianus. Next base: position 14,080 of record VZTB01016679.1, on the reverse strand, counting down.
ACCCTATGAAGTGCACACCAGAGGTCTGAGGGAATTGGCTGAGTGGTTGCCAACCCACTGTCCATATTTGAAAACCTATGTCAGTAGGCTGATGTCACAGGTGACTGGAAAAAGGGAAATATTGTACCCACTTTTAAGAAGGGTAGAAACAAGGACCCTGAAAATTAACAAGTTATCAGGCTCACCTCTGTGCTTGGGAACATAGAACAGAACCTCCTACAAGCTATACTAAGGCACAAGGACAGCTAATCCATTCAGGACAGGCAGCAAGCACACCAAGGGAAAGCCCATCCTGACCAGTCCAGTGGCCTTCTATAATGGAGTGACTCCATCAGTGGATGAGGGAAAGGCTACAGATGTAATTCATCTGTCATTTATCCTGTCATTTACAGAATTTCTGTAAAGCCTTTGACACCATCCCCCACAACATTTTGTTAGAGACAAGGACAGATTGCATCAATGGACTCTTAGATGGATAAGGAAGTGGTGGGATGGTTGCATTCAGAAGGTAGTGATCAACAACCAAGTGCAAGGTGCTGCACAAGAGTTGAGGCAAACACTGGTATCAACACAGTCTAGGGGATGAGAAAAGCAAGAGCTGCCCTGCCAAAAGGGACTTGAAGATGCTGGTGGATAAGGGGCTGGACATGAGCTGGCAAAGTGCACTGGCCAGTCATACCTGGGGCTTCTCTGACTCTTGCTGAACTTCCATTCACTGCATTTTTCTAATGGATTGAAGGATGTGACTCCAGCATTCTATTTCTTTCTTGCACTCCCTGATAGTCCTCAGGCTCTCCCTTTCTTAAAGTTAACTACCAGGCTGAGCAGATCATCTGCTTAAGTCACAGCATGCAGTTGTCATCTCTGCTGTCCATCCATATTAATGTCAGTCTCAAATAGTCCCTGCAGCTGAAGTCTTGGACACTTTCATTCTTCTTAGGGAGCTCCATCTATGTCACCATGCTAGTACTAACAATAGCTTTTGACTATATGGAAATCATTACTCAGTCTGCTCTGGCTGGGAAAGAAAAAACCATCAGGTGTGTTTGTCTAAGGAGCCAGGAGAGTGGTTGCACCCTCTTAAATAAACTGTCCTGCAAAGTGCTGTGCCATGTCCTTCTGACACACGCTCTGGTTTGCTTACACTCTCTGGAGGTGTTCAAATGTCCCACAAGGGCTTCCAGGTCTGAACAGAGCACAGGACTGCTCCTTGAGTGTCCCTAAGTAAACTAATGCTCAATCCCAGACTTAACTTCTGTCTCCTCTGCTGCTGCTGCTACTGCCACTGCCACATCACTGGCTGGGTAGGTTGTTCTCAAAGTGATTTCATTATTACAGAAAAGCTGAGAAAGTTTTAAGTCTGAAACAAATCAGTATGGGAAAAAGATAAACCTGTTAATTTAACCAAGTATTTTGCATTAGGTCTTCAGGAATTATAGCTGTAAAAACAAGCAGATATTTGTCCTCTTTCTTCGTTTCTTGCACCTTTCTGTAGCTTTAACAAAATTATGGGAAAATAGATGAGATAGACAGCATGCATCAGGAAGTACAGGACTCCTTTGGCATATTTAAGTGTCCTAGAAGAGTGGTACCCAAGTATCCTCAGTTTCCTGTCAGACCCAGAAACTGTAGCCAAATTAAAATACTCACCTTAAAATACAGATTTTGTTGCTGCCTTGAAATGTTTCACACATAACTGGGGATATTTTCATTTCAAAGTCATGCAGACATTTGCCTAATCATCCTATTCAAACAAATACACATCACAGGTGTTTTTTTCTTTTATGTGCCATATACAAAAGCCGGATCTTCACCTGTTTTTAAAACCTATTTTTTTTAATTTATCAGTTCCATGGTATTTTTAAAGTGTAGATGAAGTATTTGCCATGACTTATTATTCTTGAAAATATGTTTCTTCTAAATCCTCTTTTAAAGTCTAATGTTTATTGACAATATTATGTAGTATCAATTAACAATTTTATAGTAATTATAATAAGAATTTTTTTGTGTCTAATGACTACATTTCCCTAAATTTAAATTTATTATAAGCTAACTCAACTGATAGTTGGAACTTTAACTACTAATGAATGTTTTATGTATTAGAAATAATTAATTTGAATATAATTTAGGGAGCCAATCTTCATCTTCATTAATGTCTTACCAAGAATCTTTCCAGAAAATTTTTACAATGTAGAATTGAATTATTACCATAAAGATGTATTTTTAAAGAAAGACATTTTCTAGAAAATTTAACCAAAAATGATCAAACATTACATTATTTCTTCTTAATAGCTAGTTGTGTGATTTGAAGCCTGTCCAGGGTTTATATTTGTCCTTGAAAGTTCACTTAGTTCTCAGAAAAGTAAGAATACAGTAATCTTGCACATTTACTACTAACTAACTTTATGAACTTGCAAAATACTAAGCAAGAAATTCAAATCATGACAAAGACTGTGAGTCTCTAATAGCTTCTCATATTTAGGTGACTTTTTTACTTTTAAAACATCCCAGTTTCTTCTACATTCTCTGCTCAGCCAAAAAAATTATTCTTGAAAGGTCAGTCAATATTTCCATATTGTAAATTTGGAATTGGATGGAATTGGAATTACAATTCCATCCAATCACAGATTTCCAATATTTCAAATATAGAATTGGAATATTAGATGGATTTGCAAAAGAGAGCCACTTATCATTACTGTTGTACTGGGCTTCCATGTCCAGATTTTGGTAGCAGTGACTACAGGACTGGCTTCTGCGAGAAGCTGATGGAAGCTACCTCCATGTTTGGCAGAGCCAATCCTGGCAGCTCCAAAGATGGATGTGCCCCTGATCACGGGTGGGACAATTAGAAATTATGGAAATGCTTCTGTGATAGCATATTTAAGAAGAAGACAAAACGAGTTATTACACAGTTGTAATTGAAGCCAGAGAAGAGCACAGCGAGAACATGTGAGAGGAGCAACTCTACAAACAAGGTCAGAGCAGAAGGAGAGGCAGGAGGTGCCAGGTGCCAGAGCTGAGATTCCCCTGCAGCCCCTGGTGCAGCCCACGGTGGAGCAGCTGTGACCCTGCAGCCCATGGAGATCCATGGGGATGCAGAGATTCACCCACAGCCCATGGAGGAGCTCCAGGCTGGAGCAGGTAGATGCCTGAGGGGAGCCTGTGAGACCATTGAAGGTCCATTTCGAGAGGGAGCTCATGCTGGAACAGCCTTGAAGAGCTGTGCCACATGGAAGAGTGACCCACACTACAGGAGTTTGGGAAGAGCTGTTGCTGTGAGATGGATTCACACTACAGCAGTTCAGCGAGCCATTGCTCTTGAGATGAATTCATGTCAGATAAGTTCACAGAGAATTTTCTCCCATAGGAGGGACCCACTCTGAAACAGGGGAAGGACTCCCCTCTCTGAGCAGTGGTAGAAACAAATGACAACTCCTATTCCCTATCTTCTTGCTTAGTTAGGGGAGGAGATAGAGCTGGGAAAGAGAGATGATGGGGTGTAAAGTATTTTGAAGGTGTTATTTTACTTCTCATTATCCTGTTCTGATTTTGTTAGCAATAAATTAAATTCATTTCTCTAATTTGAGCTTGTTTTGCTCATGATTTTATTTGGTGAGTGACTTCTCTTGGTCATTACCTCAACCAACGAACTCTTTTGTTGTATTTTCTCTCCCCTTACAGCTGCAGAGGAGAGGGATAGGAGGCATTGGTGGGTGCCTGGCATCCAGTCAGCATCAACGTACACATACACATTTTTGAAAGATAATTAAATCTATTATTATAGCACTTCTGAAAGACACAACCTAGATTAGAATTGGGTAGAAAAGTCAAAAACAATCTATGCACAGCAGCAAAGAGTTCTACAGTGCAGCAGAACAAACATAAGGACTTTCAGCTGAGCCATGTGTTGCTCAGGGCAGAGGAGCAGCAGTACACAGTTAATATTTTCATCTGATCACATTTTTCAAAGGAAAGTTGTTATATGGATGTAAATTTTCAGTATATGGATACTTCTACAACTGTCAATAAATGTAAAGGATGAAAATAAGAAAAATATTAAAAGGACACATCATCACTATATATTTTTAACATAGTCAAAAAGAGTATTTTGTGGAAAGTTTAGCTTCTAAAACTACTCAGAATGACAGAGAAAAGATTGAGGCAAATAACAAGAACATTCACGAAAGTGAGGCACAAAATTACTGAGGTGACATTTGGATGCACTCTGTAAAAAAAAAAGAAGAATGCAGTCACAGCATTTCCCTTGAAATAAAATCGGTATTGATGATTCTCTTAATTTCATTGAAAATCCTTTAACTGGCCAAAATGCAAAACATACACAGCCTGATTTCTTACCACCTGACATACAGTGTATTTAGGATTTTTGTCTTTTTGTTAGGTTTTTTTTTTACAAGAATCTGTGGGACTATCTTCATGACATAGTTTTGGTAGTAGTTTTATCAGAAAATGTAAGTGAAATGGTAAATTGGAGGGCACTTAATACTCATGCAGAAGTAGTATTAAGCAAAACACTATGAAAAACCTTTTAACTCTAAAATTCTAGACTTACATAACACCATCAAAGCAACAAATCATTCACAAGGTATGATGAAGTACTAATAAAGAGATAAATTATAGTAAAATTATTAAACTTTGCTATGGTAGTGAAAACAGAATTGGCTAAAACCACATATTTAATGTACACCAGGAATATACCATATTTCAAAAAATTGGAGCTTGATTCTAAATACTAATAAACCAATGTCCTGTGTGATTCCATACATTATAAAATAAGAAAGCAATTCTGATAAATAATGAGATCTATCCAAATCTGAAGGATATTTTAGGACCACCAAGGCACATACTCACAGAAGAACAATAGAAAATAAGTAATATGCATACATTGTAAATTGTCAGTTAAGAGAACATTACAGATGGAAAGAAAATCAACTGTAAAACATATTTGATCAGAAAGAAAAAGCCAAGCATACTGGTTACCAGGCTCTTTCCCTTCGTCCCTCCACACTTGCAGCTCAGAGGATTACTTTGGAAGAACATTCTTCGGTGTTCACCTTCCAACACATGGGATGTTGAAAAGGACCAAAAATGGGATGCACTTATGATTCAAAGAGGAAATACTGCCCAACTAGCACTTTGAAGAGACATTGAGTTTGGCATTCATTCAATAGCCTCCAGGCTTTATTTATAATGCAAAAGATATTTTATGAATGTTCTTCTCTATACTCAGCATGTTATCCCCCTATCTCCCAAGGTTGTTCTTCATCAACCAAGATCCCCTTCTCATCTTCCAGCTGAAGGTTTACCTAATTGTTGCCCCCCCAGTCTTCTCCCATTCTACCTTTCATTCATAGCTGTGGAAATTCATGGTCTTGCCTCAGTAAAGCTTATCACTTTTTCTTATTCTTTCTTTCTGATAGCCAACTCTGTACAACAAGAAAGAGGAAAATATACTTTTTTTTTTCCCATATTTACAGAGACAAAATTCAGTAATTTATGCGAACCCAGTATGGCGACACTTGTAAATTTTTATAATGTTTATGCTAATCTTTTTCAGATATCTTAATTTAGATTAAAAATCATTTATAAAATGTCTGACATTGTTTTGAAAACTGTTGTCTGCTTCTGCTGAACTTCAATCCTGAATCTTGTGAAAGCAGTGGCTATATAGAACTCTTCTGGTACTATTTTGTGACTTCATGCATTCATCAAGAAAAATAATTTTTTTCCTATCTCTTCCATTCTCCAAGATCTCACTGTTTTGCCACTGTAGAAGTACCTGACAAACAAATGGCATAACAATGATATTGAAGATGTTCAAGAACAAAGATTCTTCACACCTGCACCTTTTCTAAACACAACAGTTGAGGAAAAGGTTTCAAAAATTCCCCCCACAGTATTTTTCAAAAATAAGATTAAGCCATAAGTTATTCCAAAACAGTACTAGAAGTAGATTATCTTTTGTTCGCTGTGATTTTATTTCAAAGGTAGTACTTTCCTGTAATATTTTTGATGTGAGAAGATTGACTTAAAATAATTGATTTTCTGACACTTTTTCAAATTACAAGGTCAGGATAAAGCATTGTATTTCTGCACTGTACTTCTGATATTATGATTACTTCTGTTTTGGTATATTCTTTTTTTTTTTTTTAAGTTAAATGAGATGTATTTTCTTTTGTTGACACAACTTATGAAAGTTATTTAATGCTTGGTTTAGTGTTATGTCTGTACTTTAATAAACATTTCAAGACTTAGAATTATAGAATTGTTTGAGATGGATCATAGATTATCTAATTGCACCTGCCCTCTCATGGACATGGGCATTTTGCACTAGATATGTTTGTCCCAAGCTCCTTCCAACCTGATTTTGAACACTTTCAATGATGCAATATGCATAATGTCTCTGGACAACCTGTTCCGGTGCCTCCCGATGCAATAGAAATTCTTTTTTTTTTTCTATATTTATTCTATATATTCCTAATTTTTAATAATAGAAAACATCTTCCTTATGCACAATTTAAACCTAAATCCCTCGTCTTTTCACTGGCAAAGAGTGCTCTGGCTCTGGTGGTTCTAGTAAGGAGTCTATCTTTTTTCCAAGACCCCTAACCTGTTGGAACACTGCAATAAAGTTTCCCTAGGCTATTTTTCCTCAGACTGAACAATCCCAACTCTCCCAGCTTGCCTTCACAGAAGAGCTGTTGCAGACTTGTGATAATTTTTGTGGCCCTCCTCTGGACCCACTCAAACAGGTTCATGGCTTTCTTGTACTGGAGAACCCAGATCTAGAGGTCAGATTTCATGTGAAGCCTCTTGAGAATTGAAGTAGAAGGGCAAAATCACCTCCCTCACTATGCTGCTCACTCTTCTTTGGATGCAGGTCAGGAGTCACATGTTCATCCACTAGTATCTCCAAGTTCTTGTCTGCAAGGTTGTTCTCAATAAAATCATCCCTCAGTTTATATTGATAAATCAATTATATAAATTTCATAACTCCCCAAATTTGCTTACCATATTGTAAGCGCTGTTTATTATTCAAATGTCACTTCCTCTAAGCTTATGAATTCCCAAGGTCAAGAAAGTGCAAAATGGGACAGAAGTCCTACAGAGATGGACATGCAACTCTTGTCAAAATGCATTCTGTTAACTTCTGTGATGTAGTTATGTTATTTGATGGAAGTAATTTTACTTTCTAAAACCTAAATCATTCAAATCTGACTTACAAAGAACTAAAACAATTGTACCCAAACGTTTTTTTCACAATAAGTAGGGTGTGCAATAGTTCACTCAGCTGGACATTGCCATAAGGAAAAATGAAAGTTATGCAATAATCAATATCTGTAAATTGAGCTACCAATTTACCAAACCAAACCAACCTTCCTCCAAACCTACAGAACCATGGAATTATGGAATTCTACTGTTGGGAAAGACCTCCAAGATCATTGATTCTAAACACTAACTTCATCTTGTCATGTTGCATTGGTTTTAAGACTATACAGAAATTAAACTCCAAATAAGCCACTGCCCTTTCATCAGCCCATTTTGATAAACAGAGATTATGGGTTGAGGTAAGAATCTGCTGAAAGTACAAACAGTGGAAAAGGATACATATAAACATCAAATAACATCAATATTAATTGCAAAAGTTTACAAAAACTGCCGTGAACAAAAGAAAGATGGCAAACATTTACCAAAGCTGTCCATATGGCTTCCTGAGACAAAGTCATTATAGTGAGCATTCCCACATGCTCCCCACATGGCATCAGAATGAAAGCCATTATGGTTACTGTTCCCATGTGCTGATGACATGGTTGTCAGGAGCAAAACCAAGATGCCAGATGATCTACTGCAGCTAGTGTTTCTCACCTCCAACCTGAAAACAATGACAAACACACCCCTTGGTAGGGAGGTTGTCTGCAATATTGCCACTTTTCTGAGTTCAATTCCATGCAGGTGCTTATGTCATTGCTACTGCTACTCTGCCTCGCTGGAGGTTGGTTCCCACAAGTTGCTTCTGCCTTTTGCACTTCTCCACCATCCCCTCTTTTTGTTCACCTGGGCTCCTTTTTGGCTCATCTTGTCACCAACACTTTTGATCTCTCTGCTGTGCTGGGGGGGTTGAAAGCAGTCACATTGGGTATCAACTCCCTGTCACGCCAGCCTTGCTGGGCTCAGACGGGTTTCACTGTTTTCTGTTCAGCACCATGTCCCAGAGCCATGCTACTGTCTCTCCTCAGCACTACATCCAGCAGAAGCATCCCAGAGGAATGCACAGGGAAAGTGGATGGCAGCACAGAGGACAGAGACCACAGGTCTGATGCCAACACCTTCCTGCTGGAGGAAGTAAGGCAAAATGGTGCACTCCTGATGGGGTGCTGAGCTTTTCCTTCTGAATCCACACACCCCACAATGATGAGTGTGGTAAAAAATAACTGCCTGGCCATGCCCACATGGTGCTAATATTCTCTACCTTCCTTCAACCAGGACACGTGTTTACTGCTAAACCATGTCCCTGAGCTACACATCTTTTAAATATGTGCAGGAATGGTGATGCAGCTACTTTCTTGGCACATTTTTCCAATGCCTAAGGACACTTTCAGTGAAAAATTCTTTTCCAAATATCAAATCCAGACCTCTCCTGATGCAACTTGATGTCAGTTCCTCTTGCCTGTCACTTGTTACCTAGGAGAAGAGACAGAATCCCATCCATCTGTGACCTCCTTTCAGCTAGTTGTAAAGAGCAATAAGATCTCCCCTGATCCTCTTCTCCAGCCTAATCAACCTCAGCTCCCTCAGGTGATGTCCATAACATTGTGCTCCCAGCTCTTCACAGATCCATTGTCCTTTGGACATGCTTCAACACCTCAATGTCCTTCTTGTAGTGAGGAAGGAAAACCTTCAAGGTGCAGCCTCCCAAGTGCTAACTATGGAGAGTTGATCACTGCCCCTTGTCCTGCTGGCCATAAGCCTGGGCACTGTTGGCCTTCTTGGNCACTTGTTACCTAGGAGAAGAGACAGAATCCCATCCATCTGTGACCTCCTTTCAGCTAGTTGTAAAGAGCAATAAGATCTCCCCTGATCCTCTTCTCCAGCCTAATCAACCTCAGCTCCCTCAGGTGATGTCCATAACATTGTGCTCCCAGCTCTTCACAGATCCATTGTCCTTTGGACATGCTTCAACACCTCAATGTCCTTCTTGTAGTGAGGAAGGAAAACCTTCAAGGTGCAGCCTCCCAAGTGCTAACTATGGAGAGTTGATCACTGCCCCTTGTCCTGCTGGCCATAAGCCTGGGCACTGTTGGCCTTCTTGGCCACTGCTGGCTCATGTTCAGCTGGTTGTTGACAGGCACTCCCACAACCTTTCCTGCAGAGCAACTTTTCAGACACTCTGCCTCAATCCATTGGCTTGGGGTTTGTTTGGTCACTTCCATGTATGGGATTCCATCGCTTCCCTGGGCAAACCATTCCAATATCTGAAAACCCTTCAGTGAAGAAATTCTTCCTGATGTTCAACCTGAATCTTCCCTAGTGCAGCTTGGGGCCATTTCTTCTCACTCTGCCACTAGTTGCCTGGGAGAAGAGGCTAACCCCCATCTCATCACAACATTATTTCAAGTAGTTGTAGCAAGTAATTAGGTCTCCCCTAAACCTCCTTTTCTTCAGCCTAAGTAGCCCCAGCTCCCTCAATTGCTCCTCACAGAATCTACTCTCTAAACTCTTCCCCAGCTCTGTTTTCCCTTGGACATGCTCCAGCACCTCAATGTCTTTCCTGCTGTGAGGACCAAGAACTGAACCCAGTTGGGTTCACACTTGTGTGGCCTCACCAGTGTTGAGTACCGAGGGAAAATCACTGCTCTGGCCTGATGGACATAGAGTTTCCAGGGCGATCCAGGTATCCATTGGCTTGGTTGGCCACACTACCAGCTTGTGTTCAGCTAGCTGTCTAACAGCCCCTTAGGTCATTTCCTGCCAGGCAGCTTCCCCAAGACTGTAACACTACATAGAGTTGTGATCCAAGTGCAGGACCTGTCACTTCACCTTCTTGACCCTCATGCCGCTGGCCTCAGACCATCAATCCAGATTGTCCAGATCGCTCTGCAAAATCTAAGCATCCACAATCCAACACTCCCACCCAAGTTAGCATCATCTGTGAATTTACTTGGGTCCTCTTAATCACCTAATCCAGATCATTGATAAAGGTCCTAATGATCCCACTCTGAATGAGTGTCTTGAACAGGCTAAAATCTGCCCACCAGAAGCTCCAG
>VZTB01016677.1:2555787-2683626 GCA_013397245.1 Thryothorus ludovicianus | reverse complement strand
TTGCACAAGTGTGTGCATACATCTGGTGAAATCCTTGATCCAGCAGCACAGGCTCCTTTGGGTGCTCCTGGCCTCTGCCGGTGTCTGACAGCCCTGTGAGAAACTGGATTCCATTTTACACTGGAAAGTGGCACAGCTGAAAGCAAAGATGACCAAGGGCAGAGCAAGGATCCAGCCTCCCAAGTGACAGCCAGGCTGCAGCACAGCAGCACACAGAGCCCAGATCCCTGTCTCTCAGCCCTCAGCCTAAACCACAGGGCTATTAAGCTAATAGGCATTAGTGTATGATTTTTCCCATAGGAGCATTTATTTCCTTGTGTGGTTAACTGCTTTGTCTTGTGTTTCTCACTGTCATTGCTGTGTTGGCATTCTGCAAACCTCCTTATTTGCTATTTTTTGCCCTTCTCTCTTGGGTTTCTGTCTGCACTGGGATTGAGGTAGACTGAGCCGTATTTCATCTCACCTGCTAAAGTAATGATGTTTGCCATGAGAGAAAGGATTTGATCAGTGAGGAGGAGGGGGAGGATTTAGAAGGAGCAAAACAGTGAAAGGAACATGAAGTAAAAGTGACTCAGGCAGAGAAAAGAGATTGAAAATGTTGATTTGACATCTGATACTTTGGAGAAATTCTAGGCCATATCTACTAAGCAGGAGCCTTTGTGCTCCCTTTCTAGCAGCCACAGGAGACACAGCAGCAGAGACCTGTGTTGCAGAGAGTCAACAGAATATCTCATCCTCCAAAAAGCAACTGCTGTCCCTGTTCTTAGGGATAAAATAATCTGCCTGGATTTTGTGGGGTTTGCAAATCCTGGAAAACTGTATTTGGGTCCATTTTACATATTGCTACATCTCTTTATTTTTTGTGCTTTGCCTTTTCCTATTCCAGCCAAAGAGTCTCTATAGCTTCAGCAAAACACCCCTGCTGTTTATGCTTAGAGAAAGTGAACACAGGAACAGAAAGCAAATCTTTTTTCTGATGGAGCTGTTTTCCCTTAGGCAGCTCAGGATTTGATTCCACATAGCCATAGAGATATAGAAACCAGATCTGGAAACAAGTGGAGATGTTGTCCACCACTGTGACCTGCTCTGCCCAAGCACTGCTGTACCCTCACATATGGCTCACAGTTACTCCTTCAAGGAGCAGATCCAAAGCACAGCACGGGGAAAGGAGCTGGTGAGGGAAGCCTCCAGCTGGATGAGGAGAAGAAATAATGATTCAAAATCCAGCTAGCTGCCCTGGGCAATACCAAAGCCCTGATGCTGTTTAGAACAAGTAGCGATACTTTGCTTCCCAAATCACCAAAACTTCAAGGATATTTCAGGCCTTAAATCTGTCACTTCACCTGGGTGGGATGTTACCCTGAGGTAACCCAGGCTGGGATAAACGTGAGTGATGTATTGCAGAGAAGAAGCATGGAGATATACACACGTACTCACCTGTATGCTGTGCCACCCAGCAGGATGCCTGTGACAGGCACACTCCCTGCCAGGGCTCCTGAAATTCTCCCCTGCAAAGCAAAGAAAGACACTGAGTAGCAGTGGCTAGATTTATGATTCATATATAGACATATAAATGTATTTCCATACCTTTTTATACATCATGAGGGTTGTCTTATTTCTGTCTGGGTGGCCCTGGACAGATATACATGATTTTAAGTACATGGGCCACAGGTTTCACATAAAAAGCACAGAGCATCCACAGAGCAGTTACATTGTCAGGGAAAAGGTAACAGTACACCTTTGGTACCTTATGTCAGACTACACTAGAAATCCGGGAAAAACAAGGAAAATTCTTAACATCAAACTGAATTATTTTTGTGAATAAAATGCCTAGGAGAAAATGTAATGTTCCATTGCCTTTATATTGATTTATATAACTGTGTCTAATTAGGTAGGTACATAGGTTATATGGGATAAATAGATTTGACAGATAAAAAATTGCACAGGAAAAGAAATGAAACATGTTTAGTAGGGAGATTTTACATCCATATATCAACTGCTTGAAGTTTCCCAAACCCATGAAATTCTGTCAATCATCCCCAGGAGACAGGTCAGTGCTGAGAGCACAAATGAAACAGCAACCAGCACAGCACGAGGCTGTGTCTGTTCCAGATTCATGTGCCACTGCTCCCTCTCAGCCAGATGATGTGGGGATGAAGAGCTGTCACTCAAAGGTGACACTTTCCTTTGGGACTAGACAGTGCTAACAATCAATGGCCTGGCATTTTACAGTGCTCCTTTCCAATTCTTCCTGCAGAGGTTACATGCTGTTCCTTTCCACCACTTGTAGCAGAAACGTGTGTTTGGCACACGTGGTCACTTGAAATGCAAAAAATAGAGACAATAAAAATAACCTTTTCTTTCCACAAAGCAGTGATTTAATATTGCCAGATGTGAGCCCAAACTCAGTCTTGCTGTAGAGCCACTTGAATTCCAGCACAGTGTGACTGGAGAAAGAGAGATGTTACCAAACAGGGACTTTTCCAGAGCGCCCTTAATTAAACCCAGCATGGCAGGACACAGATTTCTGCAGCTTGCATCTGTAGACTATTTTGTACGAAACCCCCAATGCTCCCTCTGAGGATACAACTCCCCGTGTGTCAGCAAGAAAATGGAGTGAGCACAGGGGACAGTGCAAATCACAGGGCAACACTGCCACCCTGAGCTGCTCCTGCGGAGCTGCACAACAGCAAGGCAGCAAGTTCAGCTGCATAAGGCAGCAGCATCTTGGTGCTGCCTGGTTTAGGAGGAGCTCCCATAGCCATGAAGAAAGCTCTCAAACTGCTTTTGGCTTTAGCCAGACGGGTTACCATGTATCTCATTCTTAAAGCGCAAATAATACATGAGCCAGGCATGGCACTCATGGCTGTACTATCTAGATAAAAGCCTGTCAGGTGTCAGCTGTGACACCAATCCCTCAGTCCAGATTCCCTGCAACAGAACCATTGCTGAGCCTCCCAGCTTTCCTCACTGGGAGAACTTCTGCACTTCAAGAAGAAAAAAAAAGCAACATGAAGTGTTTGAAGGATAGACTTTGCTTGGCTTCATGATATAAAGTCCCATACCTGGACATGTATCTCCAAACTGTGGCAGTGTTTCAACCCTGTCAGTAGGATCTCCTCTCTCTCCTCAGTGTACTATTCCTCTTCTGCCAGGGCCACCCTTCAAATATCCTTCCTTGCTCAATAACCTGCCTTCTGCAACTTTCCAATGACTGAGGGGTTGTGCTGCTCCCAGGGGACCTGGCCACCCCAAGGGGCTCTTTTTCTTCCTCACAGGAGCTGAGCCATCCTGAAGGAAGAAGTGTGCCCTTGCACAAGCATGTCAGTAACACACAGCAGTCCCCTGAAGTGTTCATGAAAATATCCTGTCTGTAAAGCTCTGTGCAACACGCAGCACACTGACTCTTCTATCAGAATGAATTTAGGAGCAAAAAGTATGCTATTCTTTATAATGCACAGGTTGGTGCTATAAATCTGGCTTTTTTAAGTGCCTGGTGTGATCAGTGCTTTCACAACCTTTCAGTGTGGCTATAACCAGTCCTGTGGCTTTCACTCACCACAGGGTGTTGCAAATGGAGTACTTTGGTCCACCAGCCCAGGCACTTTTACATCACCAGAATTTGCTTTGTCACAGAGTCCATTAAGGGGAATGGTGCTGAGCTGCAAAGCAACTCTTCTGTACCCCTGTAAAATCGTATGACCCTACCAATCTCACTGCTGGGAGTGACTGCAAACAGGCTGAGGGAGTTCTGCAGACAGCCAGGGCTATTAAGTGCTATTGACTGGACTTTAAAAAAACACAGGGAGTTGCTGGTTCTTTTAAAGTCTATGTTAATAGCTATAACACTCTCACCCCAGCTCCTCATCAGAGGATGTGGCTTTGTCTTCTGTTTGCTGCTGAAAGATCTGCCCAGCTGCCATCATGCTCTGCCCTTCTCCATCTGAAGGCTGGACCACACTCCTGAGTGTGATCCATCCTCAGACAACAGAACTTTTATCCTCTGAAGAGTGGGTGATACTACTTGCTCCCCATAGTAAGAAAGCAGAAAAGAAATAACAACTCTGGCAGCTGTAGGGCTTTATCCTAATTAAAAAACTCTTTTCCCCAGCTGAGATGGGGCCTGTTAGATTTCTTCCAAACCACCCCACAGACCAGTAACACCTGCAAGACAATTTCCAGCCACAGCATGAGACAGGATGCAAGAAGCATGCCTCTTGCTGGGGCTCCACAGCCTCCATCCCACTCCGATTTTTTTTCCCCCTAAACTCAGAGCCAGGCTGCAACACTACACTGCAGGGCTGAGGTCCTTGTGAGCTGCTTCTGCTGAAGAAAAGCAACATGAAAAAGAAATAGCTGCATGGTGGCAGGATCATAACAAAAGCCCCAAATGCCAGAGTGGCAAGTCCTAAAAGAGCTGTAAAGGAATGGTTTGCAAACAAGGGTTCACCCCTGTCAAAGCCAGCTGCTGAGCCAGCCAGGACCCTGGTTGTAGTAGGAAAGCAAGGTCTGAATGTCATAAAGAAGAATTGAGTCTGAAAGATGCCATTAGAAGGCATTACTTGTTCTCAAACCCAACAGCTGGTGGCCTGCTGCCATGAAGTCTTGAATTTGAAGAAGCAAACTCATACAGTGCTGTTCCTAGTAACTCTGAAAGACACTTTATCCCTTCTGCAATGGCTGTTAGAAGAAAGACATGTTCCTTCCAGTCTGTCTCAAAAGGAAAATCAACCCCTAGGTGACATATCATGCTAGCCTACCATGATGCTGGACTCTTGTGACAGGTTTCCTGCTGAGAAAACATGAATAATATTACTTCTGGAGATGAGAAGAAGTCCATCTCATTCCACAGGAAGCCAAATATGTTAGTGATTTCTGACAGAAACTGGACACAGTGGCCATCAAAACCTGTTCAGGGACAAAACAGGATGTGGGGAGAGCAACATACAGCAACAAACCAGCCTCAGATGCTGTGTTCTTAAGAGCCTGGAACTCCATTAATTCCTCTGATCATGCAGCAAATCTGGGGCAGGGAAAGGATCAAAGCCAGCCCTTCTGAAGCCTATTGCAGCTGAGCTTCCTTTCCTGACCCACCTACCCTTATTTAGAGATGATGTTCAATGTTCCACAGGCAATCCTTTATCAATGGCAAGGATCCCAAATTATACATTTATCTTGTTTACCTTGGCATTGTGGATTTCAGTAGCTGCCAGCTCTCCATGACAGGTAACCAACATTTCTTCTTGAAAATGGGACTTCTCAGAAATGTCTTGGCACCTCTAACAGCAAAACACCCGTGATTTCAGTAGGATGTAGGCATGGAGGCTTCTCAGTCAGTCCCCACAAGTATTTATCTGAATCCTCCAGCACCTAAACACCGCAGAAAATCCAGCCCAAACATCACACTGTAGCCTCCCACTAGGATGTCTGAATAGTTGCATAATTGACATGAAAACCCAGCAGCCTCTATGCAATTTCCCAGCTGACAGCTGCTTCCACTACAGCAGTGCCTACATTTGTGTGAGTATCAAAGAGGGACAGCTTTTGTACATCATCACATTTGGCCAGAAGATAACTAAGCAGCTATGAAAGCTAAGACATGTAACAACACAGTTAACAGAAGATGGTTTCAAAGTAAAACACAAATCACCCTTTTTTCCCCTCATTTTCTTTGCTTATTTTTCCATTTTTTTTCCACTCAAGCAACTGCCTAGTGACTATCTCACACCTGAAGGCAGGTGAAGCAGAGGTGCTGTAGGAGTGCTGCTGCTGTGAGACATTCCATGTGTCACAAAGGCTTGGGCTGGCTACCTATCCTGCAGAGAAGGGCCACTGAAACATTGCTCTCTTTGCTACTGTTGTGCCAATATGTCCCTTCACCTTTAGCCATGGAAAACCCAATTTTGTTTCCTGCAGCTCAAGATCTTTCTGCTCAGCAAATATGATGGTTGGTACCATCCCTTAGCACAAACCCAACCCCTCAGTTTTAAAAACTAAGCTGGGTCTAGTCATTCCTGGAAGGTTGACATGGTTTGTTGAAGCATCCATGTCCCTAAGATGTGAAAACTGCTTGGATGAACATTACCAAACACAGGGAGGGGAGATGCAGGAATGACTTCAGTGCTGTGCATACACTGTCTGTTACACACACACACACACACACACACACACACACAGACTGCAGCTCCATTGCTACAGACTCCCCAAAGAATGGTACAGCCACAACCCTTAGGAAGTAAGGTCTCCTTCAAGGGACACTTAATTCCTTTAGTGGCAGCTTCACTTATAAACCTAGGCATTAATAAAAAGGAGGTATTGGAAGAACCATTCATTTCCCAGTGCAAGTGTTTCAACAGAACATAAATGGGGCCTTGCAGGAGTTAAAGAGCACCAGAACTGCAGAAAGTTCAAGTGGAAATGAAAAAAAGTCATTACAGATTAAACTGGCTGTGTAAAACCACCAAAGCTTAGAATTAAAAGCTTTTAAAAAGCTTTGCATGGACTCACTGACTCATCAAAATTTAAAGGCAGAATTATTCCAAAGGAGATGCTAACAGACTCAATGATGGAGAAAGAAGTGGAGCAGGAAAGGATTTTTAAAAATAAAGAAAAAAATTCCTTTAAAGCTCCGATAGACTTGAGCTGGTGAAGCTGCTGATAGCAGCGCTGCTGAGTGACTGTAAATCCCATCTTCATCGTGGAGCATGAGGCAAATGCACAACTCAAAACTGCACAGAAAGTTGCTGCAAAAGGCTTGAGCATGTTGCATGCCTCACACTGCCTTCTTGCAAGCAGCTCACCTCTCAAGGGCCTGCAGCCACAATGCCTGAGGTCCCAGAAGATTTTTAATCCAAAGGTGTTCAGGTTATATCCTGTGCCATATCCACAGCTGCATCCAGGAGTCACAGCAACAGGACTGCTGCTGGTTGTGACTCCGAATTGGCTGTCATCAGTTTCCCCTGTCCTTTCAGGCTCTTTAGCCCAATAACTATAAGGATTGCTTCATTTCAGGTCTGGACACATATTTCTTAAGATTCAGAAACAGCTCAGAGAGAAACAGAGGTACAGACAAACCAACTTTAATACCTGAGAAACCTCCATAGGAAATTTTCTTTTGGGCATCTTGATTACTATGGAAAAGTTTGGGATTTAGCTCTTTTGTTTTCTGGATATGTTAATAAGATCACAGCAGTTACAGTTTTTTCCCCTTGAGTTTCCTTAACGCACACTAAGATCTACAGGATTCCCTCCTGCTGCTGGAGATAAAAATGGTGCAAGACAAGGACTGTGCTTGGGAGTGCTCCATATATAAGCTAAACAAAGCTGGCCAACAGCTGCATCACCGTATATCAAAAAAATAAAAAGCTTAATTAACAATACTGTAAAATTTGTAGAATATTTGTAGTAGAAATATTATATTCTAGTGCTTCGATTTTCTACTTTTCACTTCCTCAACAGCATTGTGTAATTAAAATTAGGATGTTTATAATGAAAATGGAGAAGTTGGAACAGGAAAATACAGAAAACAGGAGTTCTGTTTGGCAGACTAGTATTATGCATCAGCCCACTGAAAGTGAGTTTTAACTTTTAATCTCAATTTGCTTTTAAGGCAAATTTGGAAGCCTCAGGCTAGCCCAGAAATAGAAAAATCAAACTTTTGTTTTAATTCCAATCCACATTCATTCTTGCACCACATTCATCACCCAGAACTTATTGTATCAGAACAATAATTGCAGAGGAAGACCCCATTCTTGGCTTTTGCCCCAATTTCCAGCATTAATGGGCAGTTATTGAGAAAGCTGCAATTTCTACAAGGGGACTTGGAAAACACACACACAGCTCTCCAAGTCTACTGCTATGGCTCCTTCATGTAGTCCATGTCCTTTGAATTGTACCTAACCCTGTTGCAGATCCCCCAAGAAGCCCACATAAGATAATACTGCTTATAAAGAGTTTGAGTACCAAATTAATCACAAACAAGCAACAGGCCACAAGAATTACACCTGGAAGGAGGAAGTCAAAAACATAGTCTAATTTCAGGCAGAGAAGACTTTCCTGGCTGTCTCACACACTCATCAGGAAGCCATTTCTTTATTCATTATTATTATTATTTATGATAAATGAAGTGTGCTGTAAACCCAAGGCCGGAAGAAGCTGTGCAGCTGCAATAAGATGCTCCTCAGATGGCTGCTCTGGGGAGACTGAAATGTTTTTGCAGAGCTAATTGCCTCATAAATTGGTTTTATTCTCCTGGCTGAGGCTAATGTCTTCTTTTAAAGTTAATAAAAAGAACTCAATTTGCTGATTGTTCTGGACTGGTACTAGCAAAAAGAGCTGCTCAGGGACTCTGGAAGGGCCCAGACAATTCCTCAAAGCCATTGCAGCTTGGATGCTAAGTGGTGACAAGCAAGGTGATTCCTGTCTGCTATTTAATCTGCTTTCCAGTGATGCTGTCACATCGTGTGTCTTGGGTATCCCCAAAAACGTCTGAGGGGGAGAGCTTCTAATTGACAGCTTCCTGTAGCAGACTCCAGGGCTTAGGGATTGAGAGAGCAGAGCACATGCTTATGCCAAAGGAGCATGTTATCAGCAGCACGATGTGAGCTCAGGTGCCAGCAGTGCTCCAGCACACAGCAGCCTCAGGCAGCCCCGTGCAGCGCCACAACCTCCTCACACTCACACGTTTTAGGGGTCAGGGCCACCAGCCCACGAACACAGCACTGACAAGTGCACCCCTCTGCAGATCAGTCTGGGCAGCTCTGCACAGGTTGGTCAAGCAGGGCCTGTAGAGTTACACCTGGAGCTGGTGCACACTGACAAACCCCATTCACAGGCAGGTACTGTCAGGTAAGAAATGAGTTATTCCCAGCTGCTGATCCTTACTTACCCCAACATCCAGAGCTAAGTGTGAGCCCCTCACCACACAGACTCCCTGCCTTCCCAGTCCTTCTAGTAAAGGACACCCCTCTCCACTGCCATGCCACATGCAGTGCCTGGACGCTGCCTGTGATCATTGCAGACACACCAACTGCAGCCACACACCTACAAGATCTCTCCAATAATCTGAGATAACTGGGAGGATCACAAACCTACAGCTTCTCACACAAATTCTCAGGAGTTAAGCAGGGACTGACTCTGGGAGGAAAACTTGAGCAGATATCCAAGGAGGCTGCTTAAAACTTGGTGCCCTTCAGCCCCTCTTGCATTGAAAGGATCAAATGCTCTGCCAGTGCTGAGCACAGAGAATTCAGCTCTGATGCTGAGCTTAATTAAATAGAAATATGAAGTAAGAAAGAAGGGCTAATTAGATAGAAATGCAGAGTTAGAGGATGTGAATGCTGATTAACCTAATAATAGACAATAACGCTGTTAAAGGGAGTTAAATTGATTGTTTAATGGATGGAATGATCTATAGTATATAATATATAAAGTACTTAACAGTAAACATTTAATTACCTCTTCAGTTGCATTTTTCTTTACTGTGTGGAGAAGAAGCGATTCATAAAAGAGTTATTGGATGGGAGTAATTTACAGTCCTGCAAAAACATCTGTATCGCATGGGAAGGAGCAGCAATTTATCAGAGCCAGAGCAGAAAGCCTGAGACACAGTGAGCAATGCTGGGAGCTGCCAGATAGGACAGAGCAAGGCAAATTAAATACCTGTCCCCTGGTATGGTACTGCCTCTGTGGGGCAAGAGGCACAGCCTTCCCTGATGTGCCTCCCATAGGAAGGAGGGCTTAGGAGGCAGAACATGAACATGACACTTCCATGAGATGGCTCCAGGTGAAATTTGCTGAGGATTTAGGAAGGTGGCCACTTGTCACAGAGGAGCAAAGCCAGCTTCTACTGTGCATTATGGGGAGAGTTCTTAGAGGGCTGGAAGCATCTCTGGTTAAAGTGATCATAAAGTGCAATGCCATGGCCCAGCCACTAAAACACTGTGACTGCTCCCAGCAGAGATGTTCTCAGCTTGAGCTTTCCGAAGATTTCCCCAGGGGAGCCAGCCAGAAGTCTGGAATACAGAAGGTGCTTTTCAGACCTTCGGGGTGTTTCTTACTGAGACAGGGAGCTCATGGACGTCACGAGTGCCTCCGTGTGGCCAGCTCACTTCTAGAGCAGCATCACTGTCAACAGCAAATACAGCACTTTGTGCAAAATCAATAATCAGATCTCTTCTGGAGGCCTCTAATAGAGATGTACAGAGGCAATCCTGGACATAGGAGAGGGGAAGTCACTCCAGGAGGCTCTCATAGGTCTCTGAATTGGGCATAGGAGAAATTACAGTTTGTATCACAGGAGTTTCTGAACATGCTTCTTTTCTGCTGTAATGGTCATCATCATGACTGTCACAGAACATGCCCTAAAGGGCCACATGATCAAGTCCCTTTGGGATGCAGAACAAGGCTTACACTCCCTACTGGCACAGCAGCAGTCTCAGTCCCATCACATTCATTTCACAACTTGGGCTGTGTCATGCTGCTCAAACGATGAAAAAGTGTGCAATTTAATTTTTATACCTTGCACTCCTGCTAGAGCTTTTCTCTCTTTCTCCTATCTTATTGCTAAGCAGCTGGGACAGAGGCGATCACTTGCACTTGGTGGAGCCCAGCCCTCTCCCTGGCAGGGTCACTAGTGGAGCGGATTGCTTCCTCATCACTTGGATTTCAAAAAGCAGCCTGGCTTTCATGTCCTCGTTACTGCACGGATCTGTCATCTCCAGCGCCTGATGCAGCATAGGTGGCACCTGAATTTCTATATATTAATTCATGAGGAAGTGCTGAGACAAGCAGAGTACGTGTGAAGAAGTCGGCCTCAGTAAGAGGGAGCACGAGCAAGACGTGAGATAACACCAGTGATAGGAAAAGGAAAACTGATATTGGATTGGGGCTGTGCCAGAGTTGTCTGCCTGACTTTGATAACTAAGTTCCCTTACAGATCTATTCCCCCAGCATCCAAAAAAACAATCTCACCCAAAGCCTCTCAGCAGTACATCAGAACAGCTCACAGAGTCTGCCCATTGCTCCTGGCAGGGGGCTACGCCTCATCCAGTGAGAAGAGATGCCTTTTCCATTACCTGCACCACAGGGCCAAGGAGAGCAGCCTGGCCATTAACGGCCTGTGATGAGCTAATTAATCATGGGCACTTGCTGAATTCCTGTTCCCACACCGTTATTAATGGCTCTGTGGATTGGGCCATGCAGCAGAGGCTCCTCCACCTGCTGAAGCAGCAATTCTGCTCTGCAAAGGGCACCAGCTTCACCCAGCTAGCAAACAGGAGAAATTGCTGAGCGCTGCCCCAGACTCCAAACCCCCATCTCCTCCTCCTCCTCAGCATTGCAGACTGACTCCTAGCTCCACACTGGGGCTCAAGCTTCCTGTCACAAGGTCTTCCCTGGTGGCACGGGCTCCTACTGAAGGACAGCACTGGTTCCAACGTGTCCCTTCATGTGGCCATATCATGGAGTGACTGACACCAGCCACTTCCAGTCCATTGCAGCACAGAATGCCCTGGCTTTCACCTTGCCCACTCCCAGGCACTCCAGCCTCACCTGGTACCACATGTGTGTCCTCCATCTTAGAGGCTTCCTTCTCCAGATGTGTTCCCAGAGGGAAGCTCAGTCTTTCCTCAGTGTGATGAGGTCCACTGAGGTTAAACCAGGGCCCCTTGAACCTGATCCTGCTTCAGATGTGCTGCCAGGGCTTACATGGCCACAGCCTGCACATGGCAAACGACACCAACTGCTGCTTGTTTGGAGCAACAAAACATCACTGGAAAAAAATTATGCAGCTGAGCAGAGACTCTGACAATGAATTATTCACTGCTCCCCACTCATCCATCTTCTCCCCTCCCATTTCCTTTGTATTTCTAGGTGATGGGAATGAAACTGTGAGGCAGGACAAGCAGAAGTTATGCACAGGGTGCCTCTGGGTCTTGCTCCTGCCCTGTGAGCTTCCATCTGCAGCAGAGCTGGCCCAGCTCAGCCTCCCAGGAGCCACCACACCAAGCACACACACACACAACCAACCCCCATGATAGTTCAAGGGGCACAGTCTGCCTCTTGCTCTCCCTCTGCCACAAGATGTGACTCAGGTCTATCCCAATGCCATAGAGATGAGAGGCTAAAAGGCACTAAACCGTGCAGGCTGTCTGGAGGCAAAGGAATAGTGCAAGCACAGCCTAGCCAGGTCCCTGAGCTGGCTCTGGGGCTTGTGGAGCTGCATCCTAAAGCAGTGGACTCTGGCAGCCCATCCATCAAAGTGCTAACTGGCACCAATTTACATCAGACCCCAGCCTGGCCTTTGGCCAGCGCTTGCTGTCTGCACACTGAGTCCACGTGCAGCTGTGCCAAGCCTGTCTGGAGTCAGGCACCTGAGGGAGCAGCCCCAAGGACAGTCAGCCATGAACTGTGAATATCTCTAATCCTGTCCCTCAGTCCCTGTGGCTGACAGGCACAAACATCCCCTTTCAACCTACAAAGGAAAGGTCCATTTTAAAGAGCAGAACCCAAAGCCAGCCTGGGAACTGAGCTAACACAGGTGTGGCAGCAGGCCAGAGGGAGCTGAGAAAAGTCTGGCCAGGTGATGCACAGTGTCCTTACAATGCCATAATCCCACCAACAGACTTGCCTTAGTGGATGAGGGTCAGTAGCTAATAAAAAGATCTCAAATCCTTCCTTTGGTGTCACCATCAACTGGAACAGAGATGACTACAGAGATGCTGCAAGAGCTTACTCTGCAGCACCACTCTCTCCATCCCATGTGTTTGTAAGAGCTCCCAATGTTAAAGGTCCTGGACACCAAACATCTATGAAGCCACTCACCTCTGTGGGGAGAAAAACGTCCTGATTTGTTTCAGCTTCTTAATATAAAGGTAGGAAAAAATAGAGAGAGAAACTGACACAGGATTGAGGATGACACAAATTATATTTCTGAACATCACCAAGAAACAAGATGGGACAAATTCATCTAGTACTTGTGAAACTGGGCATCACAGCTCTAAATACAATGGGAATTGTCCAGCTTTGTTTAAACAAAACAAAAATTAATTAAAAAAAACCACTCAACCCCCAAACATGTTTCAGGTCATTGTGATTAAACTCAGAGACTGAATTAACAGAAGGAAAAGAGATTGCTAATACACTGCCAAAGTCGTTCCCACTTAATTCAGCTAAAGAGAAGCAATAAGCCCAGGACTGCATCTGTCAAGTTTCAAGTAGGGACCTTCTACATGAAATGCAGACTAGGGTCACAATTAGCAGAATAAGCTGCAAAAGGAGGAGAAGGAATTACAGCCATAGGACACATCAAAGTACAAGCTTATACAGACCAGTCTTCACAGCTGTGGTTTCTCCATTTAGTTTCATAAGCAAATTTTCCAAGAGCCTTTTAATTCTCAGCCCCCATGTGACTAGACTTGATGCTTTGTGAGGGTTGGTGACACAATCTAGCTCTGGGCCCCATCCAGGACCCCTTTCCATCAGGAATTATGCAAAAAGGTGTGAACCTCATGCAAGCAGAGAGGTGTCTACACCAGCACAGGTGTGACGGTACCTGTGTGGCAAGGAGTAGATTCCCTTTGGTGACCTAGAGAAGAAAAGCTGTTGCTTGTTTTCCTGGTATCAGCACTATTAAGCTGCATTGTGGATTTGCTGATGGACATGTTTGTACATCTTCTAGCTTTGCATTTTTTGGCTGGTGGGATGTGCCTGATGCTGCCATCATCCTCAAAGAGCATGGGAGAGGCTGGGAAGTGAGAGATGGAGAATGGGGCCAGCACTGAAAGACACAAGGGCTACTGAAATCAGAGGTGACTGTGTTAGATGCACACAGGCCTTCCTTGTCTGTGGGAGATCCAAAGGTCTTCCTAGAAAGGGCTGAGAGACACCTCTACATCCTTCAGACAAGGACATTCACTGTCTTGGGGCATTGACTGCACAGCATCCAGAATATTTGTGGCAGAGCATTGCATCTGTCTGGCACAGAGCAAGAAATAAGGAAGCTCTGAACTCAGTGCCACTGGCAGGCAAGAAGCATCTGTTACCAGACTGAACACACACGTCTTGGCCATTCGTATTTTGCTCTCAGCCCTATATAGTTTCCCCCTGGAACTAAGAGGTGAGGGAGTCAGTGCATCAACCCAAAATCAAAAAGATAATGGATCATGCCTCCATCCTCCCCATCTCCTTAGCCCTGGGCCTTTTCCCTCCAAGAGGCTACTGCAAAACCTACTTGAACTGCCATCCCAGTCCCAGGGAGAGTATGGAGCCCTGACTCCTGCTCCAGGCTGTCTGCCTTGGCCATGGTCTTAGGACAGTGGGACAGCAAAGGGCTCTGCAACAGTGAACAAAGCTTCAAAGATTGTGGCACAACTCACACAAAGCAGTACCAGCTTTGAGCAGCTGGAAATGAACCTGAACAACCCCATTTACTGCACCACCTCAACAGCCAAGCAAAACAAAGGTGATAAAAGAAGACAGCTGAGGAATGCCCATGGAAAATAGCACAGAGTATGTGGAAGTCTCACCTGGAACACCACACTCTTCTTCAGCCTGGGGCCCTTCCTTAATTCTATCAAATAGATATATTACTGACACTGCTAAGATAGGAAAAGGGAAAAAAAGCAATGCCTCATTTCTTTTTTATCAGTTGGGTAAATATTAATTCCCACTTCATAGTAGGATTAGGCTCAAACTGGAGTATTATCATAAATACATGACCAAACTGAAGCCAACAGAGCAAGAATGTCTTTCCAAGCCCAGCTACAAAAGCAGTCAATGGCATGGGATGAGAGATGCTTTTATTTTTCACCCAGCAGAACAATCAAGTGGAAGATTATTAAATGGGGGAAGCAGCAGCTTTGATGGGCCAGATACCAAGTAATCCCTGAAATGTGTCCAGTGTATCTGTCAGTGGAGCAGAACGGGGCTTCTTTGGGTTCCCTTCAGTGGATAATGTATTTGCAAAAAAAATACAGTTCAGAGTTAACTGAAACCAGTCATCAAATTAAGGAAAAAGGCAAAGGCAAAAAGACTATTAACATTAAAACATTTTCTTTCAGCATTTTCAAAACAGAAGGCTTCACATTTTTGCTTCAAAGCAACTTGTTACAGCCCAAGACATAACGTTTGTTAAAAAATTAAAATGCAACCCTAAAAATTAATGTTTCATTTTGGTATGAAAGGATTTGTTTGTTTCAATTTTTCCCTTTTTCATTCCACTGAGAAAATGGAAAAAAAAAATTGTCTCAGGTCACCCTTACGTTTTTTCTCAGATTTTTCAGTTCAGCCTGCAAACTGAAAAACCAGGTGGGCACAGCCTACTTGGGAGTTTACTGTCCCTCTTTCTATTTGAATCAGATCTAAACCAAAGAAAAGGGGAAGTGCATTTCACCAGGTAATACCAACCAGAATCAAGGTATTTAGGACATGTAAAAACACTGATAATGGGAGGAGCATGGCTGTTTACAAGGGGCTGAACAACCCAGGAGACATCTCCTGGCTCTAGGGAACACTGCCATCTACAAATCTCCTGCTATGCCATCCTACTTTCACATAAGGCAATTTAGAAACTGTGGGTCTGATCCCGCATTTTCAGAACCTGACTGAGATGTGCTGACACCACTCATCTGTGAGCAATGCAAGGTCCAGGTAACCCACCCTGACCTGCTCTAAGCAAAGGGGTTTGGGGGTTTTGGGGTTGGGGCCAGCAAATGGAGAGAGACACAACACTCTCCCCACCAGCAACACTGGAGCATCACTCACGTGACCTGAAAACAACATCCCTTTTTTGCAGAGTGCTACCACTTCTGCAGGGACAATACAGTACTGGATAGTTGCTCTGCAAGCTCAATAAAATGAAAAGGATCTTTGTTGGGACAGTCATCTGGTTCAAGCACAGCAGAGGACAATAACAGCAAAAAAACCCCACAATAAATTAGGTATCAGCACAGCTTTCTAAATGGTCTAGAACAGTTACTACAAGACAAAAATCACAGCTCTGGTGCTTAGAATCTTGTCCTTTTTTTAAAAAAACAAAGCTATTATCCACAGGTTTTACATAAAAATAAACATTTTAAGCTGACAGCATTATGTTAATTGGATCAACCCGCTTTTTAATATATATATTTCTATGTATATTTAAATGTATATTTTTATATGAATAATCTTTAAAGGATTAATGGGAGTCACAAATGCATAAAAATAGATATTTTGAAAAACAAAAAAAGAGTAATAATAAAGACAACCCTGAAGAAAAAGGAAAAAAAAAATTCAAACAGGGCAGTATTGTAAAGCAACAGCTCAACATAGTACAATTTGTGGAGTCCAGTCCTTCTGTATTGTGAGCAGTTACTCCTAAATACTATTAGGGTTTCTAACAGTGATGGAAAATAAATTCCTGCACATTTTTTCTTTTAAAAAGGAGAAGGGATTTGAGTATATAGGACAGATTTAATGTCTGTTACATTGCTGTAAATAACTAGCATGGATCATCTCCCAAGCTGAAAGAAGGAGGAACTCCAACAATGCTTGCATCTATAAGAATATATTTTCTAATCAAAATCAGATCTGTTCCTCCAAAATAAGTTGCTTTAAAAAATTAAAAAAAAAAACCACAATTTTTGCCCTACAATATTTTTCTGTTGTTCTACAAATAATCCAAAAAGATGGGAAAAGGTGAGATTTTCAGTACTCTGTCAGCATTTTGGGCAGCTTTGACAAAAGCCAACTCCTACCAGTTTGGAAGATTATTTCAGAGTGATCCTGAGGCGTAACCTCACTGGTAAAAATCCCTTCAGGGCAAAACGATCATGGGGAGGAGGGAAAGCTGTAAGAAATTAAAATAGCCTGACTTGCTTGCCAGCTGCATCAGTATTCAAGTAAAGTTTATAAAGTACCTTTGTGGGACTTTAGAGTCTTGGAGAGTCAGACCGACTTATATTAACAAGTATAATATGCACTTAGAAACAGCCTTGTCATCTGCTTGTCTAAACTAAAAAAAAAAAACAAAATTCAAAAACAAACAGAAGCAAAGGAAAGCTAAAGGAAAGGACTCAGCATCAGTATTAGACTCTAGAGTGTCTTCTTGACACTGACACTTGGATGTTCTTGCATTCCTTTCTAATGCATTACAATAGCATGAAGTCACACAGCCATTTTAAACGAGCATTTCAAGAGTCCAGTTTTCATAGAGGTTAACTCGATCATCAGCACAGCACTGGAGAAAGCTGATCTAATGATATTTCACTTACAGAACTCTTCAAAGGAAAATAAGAAATACAATTCCACAAAAAACAATGCCAATGAGAAGCACAGAAAGTAATTTGTTTTTTATGAGTGTTTTCTCTTTGATATTCTTACAGAAAAAAAAATTATTCCCTTATCTCTGTCTTTAAAAGCAAATTTTCTAACCAGTAGATTTTAGAGCTATTTTCCACCTACATGAATCTAAGCTTTTCTTAAACCACCAATAGGTTTGTGTTTGTTTTTTTAGGGGGTTAGGGAATGGGGATATGTATGATAGAGGATTCCCTCTCCTAAATTTCAGAGAGATCCAAACGGCATCTGTTTGTTTTGCCTTGTTTCTCCTCTTGAATTTGTCCATTCCCCTTAGGATTTCACAGGCTAACATTACTGTGAGAATTCAGGTGTCCATATTTGAAAGAACTTTGGACTGAGCTCAACTTCACACATTTCACCTTCTTCATGCCCTTTTCCATGTAGTTTCTCCTCTTTACATGTATAAAATCACAGTTCATGTAACATTGTTTTAAAGGAAGAAAATAAAATACACACACACACACATACATTGTAGTGGTGAACACTATACACTAAATTTTTTTTCAACAGCATAACAGAAAGTTTGGCCTACTGTAGGTTGAAGATGTAGGGAAGGCTGAATTTTTATGGTTGCCATGCAAGCCACCTTCAAGACAAAACAGATTAACCCAACCAAGAGCAAATGCAGCTTCTACTCTCAAGCCATTCAACAAATACTGCCTTTCCAGGAATCAGACTGACATCTGACAATTCAGTCAATGCAGTACTTGGAGAACCTCACTGAGTTGCTTCTGCATCAGTCCTTTGAATCCAAATGCTGTTTAAACCAAAGGGGAAGAGGGTATCTGAATTGCCTTATTATTAATAATATGTATATATGTCAATAACACTTTGAATTTCAATTAACTTCTGAAACCTTGCCCTTTAAGAAGGACACACCCTTTAAGTTGACTTTTTTCAGGCTTCTATTCCTTCAAAATTCTCTCTTCTTTTCCTCTTGTTGTTCTTTTTCAATTATCTACCAGAAAATTTGCTTTCTTCCAGCAGAAATGCAGCTGGTGGACTTGGACTTTCACTGCACCCGTTCTGTGAAATTCTCAGGGAAAACCCCTCGGCATTGGTCAAGTTCCTTATGCTGGATCCAGTCAGATTCCTTCACACCCATCAGCCATCCTTCGTCCTGGAGGAGAAGACAGAGATCAGATGCTAAGGGACAGACACAGGGATTTTTCTTACACAGTGCAGGCCAAGGAAGTGTCAAGGCATTATCAAAGCCATGCTCTTATTTGGCTTGGAGAGAATCCAGGAGGAGTATGGGGGAGAAGGAAAAAAATGTGTTTCCTTTCAAAGGAAGAAAAGGCTACATCCCACCAGAGTTCATACCAAAGCTCCCATCTGACCCAAACTGTGAAGACACAGTAAAAAATAAGCAAGTGTAACAGAAACATGTCATAATTTACACCCGCTGAAGCAGGAGAATTTCTGCCAAAAGAGACTCCAGAGCCACGGGATGGGAATCACCAATCTCACCCTTCATAATGCAAACATGAGGGGTCCAGCATTCTCCATAGCCATAAAAGAGCACCCCCAGCATGTAATTCACCCCATTCATCTCAGGCACAAGTGTTTGGAAAGGATGAATCAGCCCCAGGAGGAGCTCATCCCTGCTCCAGTCAGAGCAGCCCAGATGATTGGCATTTTAGAGGTGGTACAGGCAAAATGTCATATTTGCTACACTGTAATCCTGATCTATGGGAATTGGGAGCTGAGGAACCCAACCCATCTTCCCAAAACTCAGCAATCTGCTTGGTCTGATGCAAGGTAAGGTTAGCAAAACTCCCAAATTTTGGCTACATGTGATTTAGGTCTCTCAACAAGGTCTTCCCCAGCCTCCAACCTATACATCTGAAAACACAGATGAATTTTCACTCAGGCAAAACAAACTCTGCTTGGTAGAAACTTCTCATGAGCAGAACCAGACTTCCCACACTCTACCTGCAGGCTGTCTGGCATTGAAATTTCTGCTCCATCCTAGGCACATGATATTCAAGGTATTCAAGATATTCAAAGTGGGAGGGCTGCACTGAGCTTGCAGCTCAGGTTTACAACCAGTCTGTTCTCTGCATGCCTTGGAGCTGCCACCATGGAAGCTCCCCTTCAGCAGACACATACCCCACTCATTTGCAGTGGGACAGCCCACGGGTTTAGAGTGGAGCACGAGGCACGAGAGCTGCACAGCTCCCAGAGCCTGCAGGCTCACTCAGCCCTGACTGCTGCTTAGCTTGGAACATTCAGGAGACATCACAGGAATGACACGAGATGGGAGCCCATCTGCAGCAGGCAGCTGCAGCAGCTGTGGAAGGAGTGACATGCCATAAATCAGGAAGACAAACAACGAAGCAGAAGACGCTGGGCCCAAGTGCCTAGAAGGAAGCTTCCAGCTCACAGCACGTCAGGCACAAAAGCTCATCATTTGCACAGAGTGCTGTGCCATACAGCATGCATGCATCACTCCCACCACATCCTGCTATGAAGGGTCTCCTTGGCTGTAGGGATTCAGCACGAGGACCCAGATGAGGCCTTGACAATTTTAAACCATATCACTTGAAGTGCCAGCTTAGAAGTGTTGCTGCCCTCAACCCTTTCCTCTGTCAAGAGAGATGAATCCAGGCCTGGACGTACCCACAAAGTGACACCTAAACTGCAGGGTAGGGACATGAATCAGTCTAGTATCCTAAGCTCCCTCCACTCACGTGCACACTTCATGCACATGTTAACAGCCAGCAATTCCTGGCTGGGTATGGTTGAGGTTAGGGAAATGAGCTGTAGCACAGGATATACTGTAGAAGGGTTAGAGGGCTTCAGTGCAGCTACAGAGTCATGTTAGCAACACTCAGAGCTCACCCTCTGCAGCTTGGAGAGTCTTGAGTTCATGGCTGTTGTACCCACATCCAGCTAAAGTGCAAACACAGAGCGTTGAAAAACTCTGATCCAAAAACGCCATCTGCTCCACAAATGCCATCTCCTACCACAGAAACTGAGGGGGCTGACACTCATTTTCCATCCAGAAAGCTTTCTGAGAAAGAAATGCCCACAAATGCTTGTGCAGGGCAATCCCACCCAGTGGGGAGTCATGTCTCCAGAAGGAATCAGTGCCTGTGTCCCAAAAACCTTTCCTCCCCTAGCTGTGTGGGAACTGTCAGTATTTTGTATCTCCATTTCACAAGCATCAGCATGATCTGCCTCCACAATTTACAAAGCAAACAACTGGGCCACAAAGAGGATCCACATCTTCTGAGTTAGTGAAATATGCCACCTTCCCTTTACCCCCCTGTGGAATCCAGATCTTATCTGAACTTGGCCAAACCCAAAGAGTTGATGATTGCTCAATAGATTTGGAGATTTCTCTTTCTTTTCCAGACAGAAATCTAGAGATGTGAGCATTAATTTTATAAACTCAACACCTCCCTCAGTCAAAGAAGTAAAACTGCTGCAGATTGTCAGCTGGGTGCCCTCAAACACAGAAGTGATGAGGACTTACTAAAGGCTTCTAGAAATAGCTCAAATTAAAGAAAAACAAGACCAAGTAAATTCAGGTTGAAGACGGGCAGCAAGACACATTCTCTGGAGCTGAGACCTGCTCTAGCCTTTGATTCTGCTGCCATCTCCTGACCAAACACAGTCATTTGGAAACAGCCACTGCTGTGCTGAAGTGTAAGACATCATCCACCACCAGCTACTTTCTCAGAGTTCCAACATTTCTCAGAAGAGAAGAAAATATTATAAGGTATGAGTCACTTCTTTCAATGCCACAGTCTGTGCCGTAGTGATCACAGGGAATGTGCAACAAGTTTAGGGGCAGTGAGGTGGCAAAGTATGGGCTCTGTTTAGTTCCCTGCTCAAGACAGCCATGGTATTGGCTCAAACGTTCTGACAGGGACAGGAATCCACTGCCACATACTTTATGCAGGATAATGTCTCCACTTTCCAATAACAAGCAGCATCCTCCCCTCTGCTGCACGAAGCCAAGCTCAAGGACAACCGGCTCTCTTGCCAGTTCCCAGCCACAAACGAATGGCTCAGCATCCAGCCAGCCAACTGTTAGTGAGGAAAGAAGCAGCTCAGGAAACCCCCTTGGCTCGACCTGGCCCAGGCTCACACCCTGCCTGCCCCACTCACCTGCTCCTCAGGGTTCTCAAATGGAATCACAAGCACCACGTCCCCGGCCTTCAGCTGCAGCTCGTCAGTGTCGGTGGCCGTGTAATCATGCATGGCCTGGACCTGCAGGGACAGGATAGGAGCACTTTCAGCACTATAGCCCATAATGCCACCTGAAACCAGACTAAATGTTACGTCATTCTTCAGGGCTTTGCCATTCTTCCAACTTTCAGCAGAATTCACAGAAAAAAATGGGCATGACTAAAGCAGAGAAAAGTGTTCCTACACTAAGTGTTCCTATAGCAAGATGCTGTAAATTCTCACTTTCAGGGCACGATACACCTGTGCTTTCTTGCTACCACACTCCCTTATGCACATCAAATTTGTGGCTTATCATCACCCAAAATCACTCCCTCCACACTTTTGCTTCAAGTGATCTTCGGCATACTCAAAATACCCACCCAACTTCCCTGTCAAGTCCTATACTTTTCTCTGTCAGTCCTGGCTTTCTAACTTCTCCAAACAGAGTCCTCCCTTCTGGCTGGTGTTCCCAACTCTTCTCAATTTGCCACTCGCAACAAACTTTTCCTGTT
This sequence comes from Thryothorus ludovicianus, assembly GCA_013397245.1. Lineage (NCBI taxonomy): Eukaryota > Metazoa > Chordata > Aves > Passeriformes > Certhiidae > Thryothorus > Thryothorus ludovicianus. The sequence continues at coordinate 2,661,598 of VZTB01016677.1, read as the reverse complement.
AGGAGCACAATATTTTATCCACTATCCAGAGTCTGTGACCAACACCACCAAGATAGAAACCACTGCAGCAGAGAGAACAGGTTTTGCTGCACAGTACAGCAAGACCTTTAGATGCTGATGTTCTTACATAATCCTTTGAAACATCTGGAACTGCATGAAGCTGCAGAGGAATGTTTATCTCTCCTTCAACTTCCATTCTGCCTTTCAATGTGGCCTAGCCTATGGCCCTGCTGAGTGAAAACAGTTAATGCCTTACAGGGGACAAATAACCCTCACTAGGAACTCGCTGCCACACAACCACACACTCACCTTGAACAGAAATCCTGGGGGCATGTCAGCTCTCTCAGATGAAGCACCTCCTTCCACAGTGCCATTGACAGTTGCAGGGAAAGTTTCCACAACAACAGCAGGCAGAGAGCTCTGGTAGGCAGGGGCAGCCAAGGAAGGGAAAAAAAAAAAAAAAAAGCCATTGAGAAAAGAAAATCCAAAAATAAAGCTCCAAGTCCACCCTGGAGGATCCAGACTTCAACCACCCCATGGCTTTAGTGGGTTTTCCCAGCACACCAGTCACCAACAAACACCCCCCGAGGGACAGCAGAGGCAGCAGCAAGAAGGCAGGATTGGTGACTGCTGTCTTTCTCTGCCTAAGGCTGCAGAAAGGCAGGGATGAGTTGTAGGTTTCCTGAGACCGTAACACCCAGCATTTCCCAGTTGCTGTGGTCACAATGGAATCTCACAGAGCCCTCCTGGAACAGGTAACTCAAATGTGTAGGAACCAAGCTGCCATGAGATAGGATGCACCCCTGTTCCCTAAAAGTGTAGCAGTGTCACCAAAAAGAGAGGAAGCCTTGACATTCAGAAGACACAGCCAGAGCCCAGAGGACAGGGTAGGTAAAGTAAATGGAAAGCAAGGGGGAATCCAGGTGACAACACACCTTAGGACTGCATGGGCAGACTTCGTAACATGGGTGAAAGGACAATTCTTTTAATGATTTTTCCAGCAGAATTTCTCCTTAAGCATTACACAGATAAAATGCAACTAAGTCTGGTCCCTGAACAAGAGCGTTGTAACTCCTCCAGTGGCAGGGATGTGTTTTCCCAAGCAGCTGCACAACTCTTTTCCCAGTCCAGCCTCCCACATGTGCTATATAACAAAGGGACAGAGAAAAGGGATTGCTGTCCCTTGAGGTGTTTACCGATCCTGAGTCAGCTTCAGTTTTAGATGCTTCAGCTCCAGCTGCTGCTTCTGATCCAGCTGCTTCAGCTCCTGCACGGGCTGCTTCTGCAGGCTGCAATACAAAAGTCATCCCGATGGGAAGTCACTCTCAGTCCAGCCACATGTGTGTGCAGCAAAGTGCAGCCCAGCCTGCCCAAGTGCTCTGTGCCACTGCCTGAGACATCTGCTGACTAACAGGTGAGACACTGAAAGGTCTGGCTACATTTCTGTCTCCCCTTTCTCTGCAACTCATGTAAATCACAACAAAGAAACCCTCAACTCCAGCCATGCAGTAGGCAATAATTCAGAGGAAATCATGAACTGCCAAAAATTCTGTGTACCTCTTTCTCTTCACAATCTAAACTGCAGACCTACCTTACACACACAGAGTATCTACTATTAGATCTAGTTTGCCCACTTGTAAGAGAATACAAGATCTCTTGTACACTAAAGAACAAGGATCTCTCCACAGTCTACTTCCAATGATCAACAACCATGGAATATTTAAGTACTCATCTACTCCCAGAAACAGAGCATGGTAATAATGTGTCCAGATATGAAATTTAGTCCACACCCAGCATCAACATCATTAATCAGGACACTTGCTAACTTTCACTCCCTTTGATTTCAGACAGGCCCAAAAAGCTGTGAATTTGGATTCTGTTGTGAATATTCTATTACTAAGAATTTTCTACAGATATTCCAGATAGGGTGTGTAACACACTTGTGCTGATGGAAAGTCTCGACTGCACAAAAGCTGCCACCACCAAGGAGGTTCAGTATCACCCACAAATCACTGCCTGGCAAAAAAGCTTGGGGACAGGGGCTTCTGTGCACAACAAAAGACCAAACAAACCCTTATGACAGGCTTCCAGTGGTTCAAGTTTTTATTCTCCCTTGTCTGGAGTTAGGTTAACTCTTTTTAGCACAAAATTAAAGATATGTATTTGCCGCTCCCAGAAATTGCAACAATGCAGGAAGCATGTTGGATCTGGTAGCACCAAGGCTGCAAATCCCAGTCTCCTGGGAGACTGGGCAAGCAGCATCTGGGAAGACTCTCAAGATTTGCCATTTTTAATACATGGGAATACCCAGCTTTAGCATGTCTACACACCTCATACATTTGATAAACACGTGTTGTCCTGCTTCAGCTGGGACAATTGATTTTCTTCCTGGTACAGGGCCATATTTGGATTCAGGATGAGCTGCTGTTGAGCAGTGCTTACACCAAGTCAAGGACTTTTCAGCTTCTCATGCTACCCTGCCAGCAAGGAGGATGGGGGGCACAAGGAGCTGGGAGGGGAGACAGCCAGGACAGCTGACCCCAACTGACCACAGGGATATCCCAAATGACACCATGCTCCGTGTATAAACTAGAGGAAAAGCTGATCAGGCACCACTGCTTAGGAATGAGCTGGGCATCCGTCTGCTGGTGTTGAGTAATTGTTTTTCATTTGCCTCACTTGGGTTTTTTGGAGTTTCATTTATCTCTGTTATTTTCCTTTTCATTACAATTATTATTATCTTGTTTTAATTTCGTCTCATCTCAATCCACAGGTTTTCTTACTTTTACCCTTCCAACTTTCTCCTCCATTCCATCAATGGGAGGGAAATGAGCGAGTGGTTGTGTGGTGCTTAGCTGCCAGTTGGAGTTAAATGAAGACACACGTATCCCTGAATACAATCATATTAAAAACAAGGCATTGTCCAGATTCCTTAAGGCTACAGTTCTCATAGTCCCAACCTTATAAAAGCCCAGAGCAAAGCAAGAACCATGGTAAACCTTAAATGCACACCCACCTGGCTACTAGCCAGGCACCAGTACAATGCTCCAAGCAGCATTCTAATAACAGCAGCAATAACAAAGAAATAAATCCTCGATTTAATAAAAATCCATTACTTTACCTTCAGCTGTTCCAGTGGTGCCATCTGACATATGCTTTCCTCCCCTATCACATCCTTCCTCATGCCTCCCCATCACATGTCCACAGGCCTATACTGCCAGAAGATATTACAAAGAGCAGAGCTGTCCCCATCCTGCAGAGGATTCCCTCGGCAGCTTTGGTAGAGCTAAGGTAAACATATGTATATGAAAGGATTCTCGTGTTTAATTGGATTCACTTCCAGGTTTTCATTTGGGTTCAGTGAAACTGGAAGTGGGATAGATGTCAGGCCAGCTCTATCTGAAGCATGGGTTTTATATGGACAAGTGGCAGCTTATTTGCAAAAATAATATTTGGCAATTGGAGAAACTGAATCTAAATTAATCCCCTGCATTTCAAAAAGGACATTTTAATGTCAGCTATTAATTTTTTTATTTTATATGCTGTGAGGCATCCCAGGGCCTATAAAAGCATTTATAGTCATGGAAGGATAGTGCAGGGAGAAGAATTGTCCACTGTTGTTACCAGGTTTGAAAGCTTTGCTTATTCCAACAGCAGCAGTATACACACCAAATACACATTTCCCAGTCTGCAGAGCTAAGCCAGATCTGCTACACTCAAATCTCTATGCAGTTGTTAACCTCATGGCCTATGGGACTAAGGAACCACAAAAAAAGTCCCCTCTCATCAACAGCTAAGAACATTTATAACAAAAACTCTGCCAGAGATTTGAAGAGGAAGATTCCCCAGCTTTAGGGAGCTCTGCTCTTTGACTGCAAATGGTATGCCAAAGTGAGAATTGGTATGGTGAGAACACCTTGACTCGTATTGTTTCCTGGTTGAGCAAATTCTTCTTTGAGTAGTATCAGTTTGCAAGATGAGAGAAGTGGTCCAAAAAACTTTTTACAGCCAAGACTGCAAGCACAGCTCAATCAGATACTGTCATAACTCATCCCTGCCCATTCACCTGAAAGGAATGGGATTTTTCCTAGCTAAACTAGTCTCTTCTTCCCTACCAAGACAGACTGACAATGCACATACAGGGGAATGACAGATGTTAAACACTGATGGCTGATAAAACACACAGGAAGAACCCTTCTTCCTCGACATCATCCAAGCTCATGTGAAGGACAGTAGTGGCCACAGTGAGTCCTTAGGCCAGGGCTAAGTTGTGTCCTCCCAGGGACTTACTCTAGGGGTGATCTGGCCCTCAGGAACAGGAAGGTTGGCAGGATCAATTCCCAGCATGAGCCAAGGCCATGAGCTTACTCAGTGGATACAGCCAGCTCCAGCAGCAGGCCTGGGTATTGCTGGCTGTCAGTCCAGAGGGACCCAAGAGTAGCTGTGCTTGAAATATCTCTCAAGGGGCTAATCTGCAGCCACCTGAGACCTGCCCAGACAAGATATGTAGAGAGAGCATAAATGAGGGGCAGGTTTTTGTTCAGATCCAGGGCATGTGCTGGGTCTCCCAGTCAACAAGCTCCAAAGCTGAGGTTGAGGCTGATGCCAGGCAAGCCTGGGGCCTGCAGTTAACTCCCAGTGTAGACAAAGGGTGAGCTAATTCACATCAGGCTTTCTGACAACAGTGACCAATGAACAGCAAACACCACAGACAATTCCAGATGTGCATATATCTAATGGTACAGGCAGTAATGATGAGAGCAGCTGAGATATTTATGCATGGCACACAAGATCAACAGGATGCTGAGAGTTTAGGAAATACTGTGTTGAGGAGAGCAAGGCTGATGCCACAGTGGTATTAAGTATGAGGTGAAGGTCACAGCATTATGCCAAGGGAAAGATGAGTGGGTTAGCAGGGAAAGGCAATGGGCTTGTGCACTGGTAGAATTGTAAGTCTTAGAGTGCCAGGCTGACTTGCAAACACGTGTTTGGCCCTGAGGCTTCATACAAGGTGCATAAGTGGGTCCAGCATTACACAGAGCAACTTTGGTCAGGGGTGTGCAGGAAGGAGAAGCAGTGAAGGAAAGGAGACAGGCATGTGAACACAGATGGCACTGGCATGTGAATAGTACACGATGAGAGACAAAAGCTGTATGAATTTCTTACCTCCCATAAATCCCAAGGTAAAGACTAAGCATGTCAAAGAGCAACAAAAATAAAACATGTTTAAACATGATTATTTCAGCGAGTACAAACATTACAGACACTGATCAGACTGAAGCAGACATACACATTCAACAGCACTTATCTCTGCATGTTTTGAAAATACCTGTTAGTACGTGAATTTATACATCCCTGGGAATAGATCTTTAAGGTCTGTTTCTACCCATTAATGTTCTAGGATTCTGTGGTGTCTTTGGATCAGTAGTAAAATACCTTAACCACTTTGCCATACTGCCCCCCCTACAGGAAATAAATCTGACTGCTTTGATAACTAGGTGGTTTTCACTATGTTTTGTACTTTGGTTACCAGTAGAAATTATTGATTTTTGACTCTCTTTTAATGATGTCCGAAGCTAAAAATAATTAGGTTAGAACACTAAATGTACTACTACTGAGCACTCTTGAAAAACCCACTTAGCATAATACTTGTTGCTTGCTGGAAGGATAACAATTCTATTTTAAGTCAAATTTATACTTGTATGCTGCCAGTATTACCAATTATCTGAGTTCTAACTGGTGATTCAGAAAAAAAAGAAAAAAAAAAAGTAATTGTTTTAAAAAGCTTATTCTGATATGCAGCTTGTCCTGGAAGGCAAGTAGACACAAAATGCCCATGTAGTCAATAAAATTCCAAAAAAGGATAGCTTTGCCATGTTGGTGTGCATCAAATTATGAAAATAACTAGTATCTTGCGGATACAGTATTTTAATTTAGGAGAATAAATGCCTAATGTTTGATCTCTCTGAAAAAAGAAGTCTTATTACTACAAAATCTGTGCCATACAGACATACTTAACATGATGACTGGAGATGTACTATAAACAACCCAGTTATGTTTATTACAAATTTTAGTGGCATCTACAGGCAAAAAATAACCAGTTCATACATATAAAATGGAAAGTTTCAGTGAGGACAACAACTATATTCAGGATGCACTTCAAAGTAATTTAGACATAAAATGAGGCACAGTCCACCTGCCTCTGACAGAAGACAGGACCAGGCACAGGCCAGAACAGAATTAGGCATCTTCCTTTTTGATACCATACTGTGACAGGCAGGAAGCTGCTTCTCAACTATCGATGCAGGCTGTGTCATACACAGAAAAAGAAGGGCTTCACATCACTTGAATATCCATTTACAGCCTTATTCATCTTAAGTAACTGCAGATTATCAAAGTGTCTGTTAATTAAAAATCCATTTGAGAGCAATTTGTAGCAGGAGTACAGAGCTCAGGCTGAATTCCCTGAGTATCCACAGAGTAACAACTTAAATGCATACAGAGGATGCTGCTCCAGGACAGCCATACATTAAGATGATCAGAGTAAAACCCAAGCACCCCACAAACACCAAGTGTCTGACTGCAGCCAGGCCAGCAGCCACCTGATGCTTTCTGGACTTGTACATCCAGCAGAGAAGACCAAGACCATCCTGGGCACCCACACCCAAGGCCCAGCCACCCACAGTTCAGGTCCGTGTTATCATTCAGGTGGGTGCAAGCCACACCACACGTGGCAACAGGTCAGTTATGCAGGGAGAAGGAACGGCGATTGAACCAACCTGGGAGGCGGGTGTGGGGGTCTTCCCCACAGTGGCATCTGGTTTAATGGGATCAAAATCCAGATCCAACAGGCTGGCTCCCTCCTGGAAGGGCCCAGGGGCATCAAACTTGGCAGCAGTGAGGGAGAAAAGTAGTATGAGCATTAGACACAGGCGCGCGTGCACGGTGGAGGGAGGGTGTGCGATATCCCGGAGCTGAGGCTGCAAGCGCAGAAGAAATGGCGGCAGCGCAAACACTGGGTGTGACTCCTGACTGCCTGGTGCCCACAGTCACAGGCAGCTCATTTGAGGGCCCTGCAAACCAAATCCGAGCCTTTTCCACAGCACTCATTCATCTTCCCACCTGGCCAAATGAGCTGACATGGTGTGAGCACCTGATCTGCTGTGATCAAAAGGATCACTGCCACTGACGAGTCAGAAGGGCTGCTCTTCTATCTGCATCTACTCCTCACAGCTCATCCAGCTGCCTTTACACTGACAGACCAAGACTGACTTCCTCAGCTACATACAGAAGAGCTGCCATCCATATAACCTATCTCAGGAACACAAATCCAGGCAGAAAACCTGAAAGTTCTCTTCCTGAAAGGAAGTCTGAGAGGCCTCACAGTTAACTCCCAAAGCTTTTAATTTCCTCCTGCCCTCTGAGTCAGAAACATAAAATATGGCAGCTCACCCTAGCAAAGGGATTGGAATCCCTCTCCAGTTCAAAAATGCTGTTATCAGTCATTTTCATTTCTGGGCATCCTATAATCTTACCTACATAAATCTTCCAAAAAGCATAAATTTGAGAAGCTTTGCTACTTTCTTCAAAGTCATTGGAATAACTCCATTTGAGTGATTAATGCTTTACCTAAAGACAACGATCCCACAATTTCTGATTATCATTAATTAATTAAAGGACACAAGTTATTAGCATTTAAAATTGGCCTATCACTTTGGTGGTTTAGATTTAATCTAACCACAAGATACTGCTTTCTACTCAGCTTCAGAGGAAGCTGCTGTCTCCATGAGGTCAGGAAGATTTGCCCCTGTTTCCTATGACCTTCCAGCTCACTGGCCCTTCCTGCTTCAGTTGCCTTTTCAATAACACAAAATCTGGCAGATTGGTCTCCACAGTTCTATCAAAATCCCACAATGGAAAAGTTTCTGGAAAGTAACAAGCAACACCATTTAAGGTAAGTCCTCTGAACACCACTGACATCACCATCATTTTCACCTTTTCTAATTTTCTCTTACCCCAAGTTCTTAGAGATTTTTCTCTGCCTTATGAACATGTCTTTTGAGATCCACAAGGATGAGGACAAGGAACCAAGCTTTTTCATCTCACAATAATGAGCCCTGACCAGTGTGCAAAAATCAACTAGGATTCTAATAATTCTAGTATGCTCTTCCAGCACATCCAGGCCACCCATCAGAGAGGTTACAACCCCAATCTTTAGCTTTGTTTAGTAGTGAGACATCAACGGCTGAACCCATGGAATAGTCTTACCTGTCATTCAAGACTTGAATGCAAGGGCTAACACTCCTTGCCTTTACCCAAACCTCCCACAAGACAGCTCACTGGAACTAAGATATCTGACAGGAACAGCCCTGGGCAACACACTGAGTGCCAGAGGCTTTTGGGCCCCTCAGTGAAGATTGTTCTGGAAACCAGAGTCCTCCCTCAGAACTCCCAACTGGTCAAAAGTCACAGCAGATCCCATCCTGGCTCAGAGCACTGATCAGGTGCAGAAGAATATGCGTAAGGGCTGGCATTCAATGGAAATGCATGATACAGACCATGGGGCAGACAGAGCTGTCCATTACAGTACAGAAGGAAGCACAGGTAATGATAAAGAATTGCTCAGCTGCCTGCAGCCCTCACCTTCCAACACAGATGTCAAATCATCTCTCCACTCTGCAAGTTTTATCTATTGCTACGCCAAATCTAACACAGGCTCGCTCCCTCCCTCCCCACTTCATCTCTGCCCCTCAGCAGCTGGGTGGAAGGTGGCAAACCAGAGGCAATGGAGCAGCATGATGCAAGGAGAAATTAGGGAATGAGTCATAGATGAGCACTGACAGAGATAGGATTTGTGCTTTAACAAGCATTTAGGGAAAATATATATACACATGTATATATACGTGAGTATATATATTTAAATACAGTAGATGCAGGTATCTCATGATACAGCCAGAAATCTGGTCAGGCTCCTATGTAAGGACTGTCATTCTCCTAGATCCAACAGAGAACTTCCCACCTGCACAGACTCTCTGGCAGTGGCATAAATCAAAAGAAAAGTGAAGAGGAAGATCTGTAATTTGAAAATGTTTTTCCTTTTCAGGGCTTCAGAAGGTGCCATTTGACAGCACTGACAGACTGTGTCAGCACTCTTAACTGCAGGGCACTCTCCTGCCCATCTAACTGCATCAGCTACTCTTTGCAAAGAGAACTTTGGCAATTCCTTTTGGCCTTTCCTGTGCAGACATGGGCTTTAAACCACAAAGTCCATGGGTGAAGGCACAGAGAGAACAAAACTGTCTCCTCCAGAACTGGCAGAGATGCCAAGGCCAGCAGTTAGGGATGTACATGAGCATAAAAACATGTTTTATCCACACTCAGGATTAGTGGGTTTGGAGAGAGCATACCACACCACAGGATATGAAGAGTCATAATCCACATGCACTGCTACTGAACAAACGCAGCGATTATCTTAACCAGGTGCATTTCTCCTGTTTCTTCTATGAATGAAAGCTCTCAAAGGGCAACATGTTACTGCCTTTCAGGTACTCTCCCGTTTAGGTTAGCTCTTAAGTAATCCTTTGCTTTCTGAGGTCCAATGCTGAGCTTGCTTTCCTCCTTCACCTGACCAGGTTTCATGGCTTGACACCTCCAAAGAGAAGAAAGGTCTGAAGGAAGAGTTCAGAGGCAGAGACAAATTAGGCAGGGCATAGCAGCTAACCTGCGAAGGGGTTGTCACACTTATCTCGGGGACAAAATTGTCATCAAACAGACTGATGATGTTCTCCTGCTTGATCTCCTTGGAGGGGGTGACTTTTGGAGGCGGAGGCACCGGAGGCCCTTTCCTCAACTGCATGCAAGTGAGCACATGGCCACAGCACAGACGGCGACACCCAAAAAAACCAAAGACAGGAACCAGGTTAGTCACAAAAACTGAAGGTGGAGGAAATCACAACCACGGGCACAGAGCAGGGTCCAGTCAACTCCATCTGAAGAGAGAGGGGAAGGGGCAAAGGGCTGAACTGAAACAAAACAAAATAAATAACCACACGCCTCCAGAGAAGGTTTGGCATCATTAGTTACACTTCAACCGTGGGCAAGTTTCCCTCTGCAGAGGAGAAGCGTAACACAATTAATATGCATTGACAGGACATGCATACATAATTAAAGCATGTGCAACCTTCAAAAGAACCACTGGGAAGGGAGCAGATCAATTACTGAGAACATGATCCAACAGAACAGGCCAGCACTGCCTCCCTTTGCCGTACTTACCGTACCTAGGGGAATGAGAACAGACTCCATCTGTCCTACAATGGACAGGTGGCCATGAGGACAGACTGATCTGCCCAGTGCTGGCTCCCTGGTGCACTGGTTTTCAGTGTGCTGTAACAAAGGTCTGCAGGAGCTCTTGATGGCACCTCAGCTTTAGGCAAGAACAACTCAAACTCCTGAGAAGCCACGACTGCTGTGAGGCCAACTCTGCTCTCAGTTTCACCAGCGAGCATTGACAGTAATGAAGTCATGTTTCCCAGAGATCCTAGTGAATACATAAAACCACCTCACTCTAACCCATTGTAGTACCCCTCATCATGCTAAAGATTCAGCCCGATACTGCATCAACAACCCCATAGAAGTTGTGGTAGACCCTGCCTAGATCAACCCATACAAATACTTTTCATATTTTGCTGTGCACAAGGCTTAGTAATCATTTCTAGATCAAATCAGACTTTGAGGAGCTGCTGCTGTGATGGAATAAATTAACTATATAAGTTCCCAGCACTACAGCAATGACAATGCCTTCCATTCACAATGAATTTTTCCAGCTACTTGATCTTCTTACTGCATCCAAGGCAGCAAGATTCAGAGACCTGACAATGTGCACCCAGTGCATATTAGTGTCAAGCCCAGATCTGAAACACAGAAATCCATTACTCCTAGGCTTGTGTTCACACTCCTCCAGCACATCACTGAGTTCGACAAAGCCTTTATTCAGATTCCTAAGGACATGACCAGTTTTCTACTGGGTTAACCTACTTTAAAGAGAGTGATTGTNCCCGAATAGTTAGCTAGGGGAAATAATGGAAGCAAGTGTGTTCACTTCCAGCTTTTCACTGTTTGCAGAAGGTGGTGTGTCCATATTCCCTGAGAACAATCCCTTCCAGAAAACCCCCTGCCTGCCACTTGCAAGATGGGATCAGAAATTTCAGGGAAATGCTGTTCTCAGAACAGAATCACCCTCTGCAGAAATGAAAGGCTCCAATTACTAACTCTCAAGTCAAAAATATCACAACCCTTCTACTATTTATTCCTCTAATATAGATGCTCTCCTTCATTCCAATGCAATAGTGTCTTGGAAATTGCTACTTCCACACTATCCAGCATTACTTACAACAGCAGTCTAAAACCACATTTCAAAGACAAGACGATTACAGATTGATGTTGGGTTATACCCATAAATTCATCATTCACTAACAACTTTGTTGCCTAAAATAAAACAAACCCTCTAAAATTCTTCTGCTGACTTGGATCTCACAGACCTTTATCTGCCCAAATTCAGCACTGATTTCAAAAGACTCATTACAGAGTTTCTGTGGTGTAACTGAGAGCAGAAATCTGACCTTTTAAGTTTCACAGATCCTCTGAAGTCTTGTGTCATCTTCAAATTATTCTGCAGAGAGCTGAGAGCATTCACTTCTTCCAAAAGACAGAAATAAACTGTTTTTCAAACTTAAACAACAGTAAAAGAGCTCGGGATTGTTTTGGGCTGTGTAGGGAACAGTTCAAAATTTAGTAAGCATTTATTTGATCACAGCTGGTCTCGTCTTTCTCTCCACAGCCTTTGCTTACACTCTGCATTGGTATTTCAGATGCAAAGAGGCCAGAGAATTGTTCTTGCTTGTTGCTTTAAGCTCCATCCTCCCAAAGAGGGCGAGGCCCCTTAGCCTCCCTCGGAGGACCACTGAACTTACCCAGAGGTCAAAAGTAATGACACCCGTGAAGATTTCAGTGTTAATTTGGGCACTGTTGAAAGAGCAGACAGTTGTGTTCCCAGCTGCCTGGCAAGCTGACACACACTTGGTTTCTGCATTTTATCCATGCAGACTCCAGGCTTGGCTCAGTGTGAAACTCCTGCCTTTGTTTTCCCTGCCTGTGGAGCCAGCTCCATCTCTTAGCACAGGGAGTGGAGCTCTTCTTCACCACGGGGCTGCCGGGGGGATGAATCAGACACAGACCGGGAAAGAGCTGCCAGGCGGTGGCACCATTGGCTGCAAATGTCATTTCAGTCCTGCCCGGGGCCCATCCACGCCAGGGCTGTGCGGGAACACCCTGCTGGCTCCTCAAGGGCTGCCTGTAGCCCCACTCCAGGCTGGCAAGAACAAGGGTTATGTGTGCTACTTAAACGAAAGAGAAGAAACCAAACTCAGCAAGAGGAGTCCACAGGCGGGGTGAGTGAAGTCTGTTGTGAACAGCTTAATAAATCTCTATGATTTCTTGTTCCAAATTTTAGTCAAGTTCTGGAAATCTCTGGGGAAAAAAAAAAAATAAAAGCCTGCAACAGAAGGGCAATTCTGGATATCCTATGTTCTCTCCACCATACACACAGCCTACTCAAAGGTCCTAACCAGGTTGGTGGTGAAGCCATGGTTAGGCTCTGCACTGCTGAGCTGTTCATAGACCCTGGAGAACTCCTGAAAAGACATTGCCAGGCATCCACACGTCTCACAGGGTTGCAAAAGAAATTTTGCCACACATCCCCCTTCTGTCCCTCAATAATCCTAAAAATCAAATATGCAGTGAAGAGAAAAATATTGTGAGAGGCTATCCAGAAACAGGAGAAAAACTACCCCACAGGCTTGGATTTGGAATCACACTACTATGCATGGGGACAGCAAGGAAGTTCTGGGTTGCACTCCTCTCTTTTCAGAGACAGTGCATTTTCTTACCAGTTTGGCCAGAACCCCTCTTAGCTTTAATTCTTCCTGGATACTCCTAGTATCCCACTTACTGAGAGACAAGGATTGGAACCCAACATAAATTTGGCCTAGTTTCTACTTTTGCCTACTAAGCCTCTCCCCCACTCTGCAAGAGAGGGAGAAAAAGAAGTAAATATTTTATCTCTCTAAAGTAAAACGTATTTGATATGATATGCTAAGTAGCTATACTTACTGTTTTGAACATGCTGCTGAATATTTCCTATGTAAGGAAAGGCCTAGTGAAGGCCATATGGAAGGTATCAGCCTTCATACAATGGACTATCTTCTTCCTGGAACCCACCTAATTTCTTCATAGCATAAAAAATATTTTCTAAGCAAAATATTAAATCTTGATAGTAAAGTGAAACATCATTCAAAGTACAGATGTTCTCCTTAAAATATTAACCTTTTTTATTTTAACCTTTCTCAGCTACAGAAGTTCTTGAGAAGAAACTGGACCACTGAATTCCACAGGTTAATTCAAATGCAAAGAACGAACTTCCTCGCCTAGCTACAACTCCATCCTCCCTGGATCTTCTTGGCCATCCTACCAGACAGCAAAATATGCTCTGGTCTTCCCCCTGTGAAGTCATTCAAAGACATTCAGTTCTTATAATATAAGGATGGCAAATAAGCAACTTGCATTCTCAGGAACTTTCTCAGGAACCAGTGGAAGAGAACAACCATCATGTCATGTTCTGTGTGCTCAGTAGCAAGATCAGGTCTAAAAAACAACTGATGGATGTCTGACTCACAGAGCCTGTGCCACCAGCAGAGACATGCTCAATGTCATGGGAACACTACCTGAGACGGTGACTTTGGGATGCTTGCCCCAGGTGCTTCCAAAGTGGATGGTTCCAGCTCATGGTTGACAGTCTTGGTCTCAGGGCTGGTGATGGGAGATCCATCTGGTGGAGGCGAGGGGCTTTTATTTGCTTTCGCTGGGGTGCTGTCACTGAAGGAAGTGGAGAGAGAAATGGGGAGAGAAGGGGAGAGAAGGGGAAGAAAAAGAGAGAGAAGTCTGAGCCAGGCCTAGGAGGAGTTGTGCTAACCAGCACAGATCAGTGGCCTCCATTACCTCTTTGCTTCACTGCCCAGATAAGCAATGAAGACATTTGGAGCTTCTGAGAAGCATCTTTGCTGAGTCACTCGCAGTCCAACACACTGCAGCAGCATTACTTTGCAGCAGGCTACTCAATAAATGCCTACAGAATTGATATACTTGCCTCAAACACAGAAAAACAAAAACAAAACAACCAGGAATCCTTAATTTTGCTAGATTGTAATTTAAGTGCCTGACATTAAGTTACAGTCTTTAATACTGGGGAAGCAAATGGGGAAAGGAGTTCAATGCTGCACATTTAATTTTAAACTCCATAGACTAGAATTTCTCTGTGTGGTGGTCTATGGACATCTGCATGGGTTATGATTCACAACACCAGTACTAAGGCTGTAATCACAGAATATCTTATTCCTTGATGTGGTATGAACTGATGAAGCTAGTAGACAGGCAAAGTAGACAGAGGTTTCACAGATCGTTCCAGACAGCAAAGGAACGGTGAGGTTCTGGCTACTAATAAAGATTTCTCTATTATGAAAGGTCTTCCTAGTTGGTCATTATTCCAAGACTGTTTCTGACACACAGTCAAGAGGAATTCTTCAGGGAATTAAGATGCAAGAAGCATATGCCAATGGCATTTGTTGGTTCACAGCTTGGACAGATTTGGGCAGATTTTTCAAAGGAATGGCAAGAGGCACATGCCTTTCCCTACAGGCATGCCCTGGCTGGGTGTCAAGTCTCTGCTTCAAAATACAGAATCATGAGAGAATTAGTAAAAAGTCGATTACCAGAGAATTCCAACAGGAAAAATCCAGTGCTGGGGGATATTTTAGCAGAAGTGGTTACAGTTTGGCAAAACCATACACAGATGAAAATATAGTATCACAGCATATTGCAAAAGGGCTGTGCAACCTAATCTACATGGATTAATATTTGACTCCACTTAAAAAGTCACAGTTCCTGTGAAATTCAAGGCCTTGAGAGAAGCTGAAAGAAACAGGTCCTTTCCTACAACTTGAGACATTAAATTCTAGCATCGAGCCAGCACTAAAGCAAGGCACATCTGATTCTGCAGGGAGATCAAGTAATTTATTACTTTGCTCTGTCCCAAGAGAGGCCAGAGCCTCAGGCACGTACATCCACACACACTTGGATGCCTGAGTTGTGGTGGTCACTAGCCAACATGCATGATGGTCTCATTCTTAAACATTTGTTTGCAAGTGGAGGATAGCAAGAGGAAGAAGAGATAGCAAGGCATTTCAACAAACCTTCTCTTACAAGCAAGCATCTCACCCTGCTCAGCATTCCAGCTTTCAAGCTCCCCATCCCATTCCCTCTTCATTCACTTCACCCTCATCCCCAACTTTCTCCCCCCATATCCACACCCCACACACACATTTCCCCACAAAGCACTTTTTCTCAGGTCCACATGCAGGTTGGATATTTCTGATGACACTGATGCCAACAGCACACCAACACGATGCAACAAACCCAATGACATTCTCTGCCAGCAGCTCTCAACCAGGGACACACACACACCAAGGGAGAAAGAGGGACATGAAGAAGGAAAAGGGAGGAGGAGAGACTACAGAACATGTATGCCAACCCCTGCAGCTCTTCAGTCTGGCTGAAAAGTGTCCTTCCTCAGAAGTACCCAGAAGTCACTTCAATACATGGGTTCTGTAAAGAATTCTGCAAAATTTACAAAGTTGTGCTACAGATTAAAAGTAGTAATGGTTGGAGGGTGAAGGTAAAGTCCTGATCTAAACAGGAGTCACCAGGAAACATCGAAAAACATCCTTTAATGCTAGAGCTGGGAGGAAAAAAGTTGAAAGCACTTTGGAGAAGATGGGAGACACAGTGATCTACATTTAGAGTGCCAGGACTTCCCAAATGCCCAGACTACACTGGGAATACTGGGACTACTGGCTATCAACTGGCCCACGAAGTCAAGGGTAGACTTTTCCTTCTAGGGACTTGAAAAGGCCAGTTCTCCAAGTGAAAAGGGAGTTCAGGCTTATTTTCTAAAGGCCATGGAACAGTTTTGTAGTGACTTATTTTCAGTGCCTGGCAGTGACTTAATTTGGAGATACATTGGTAGAAGACTCCCATGTGAGTCAGCCCCTGTAGGATGAGGGGAAGAATCAGGCTGTGAGGGCCCCACACTAAAGCCTTCATTAAGTCACCACTATTTACAGCTTGTTTGATGTGTTGGCCAGTCCCCCTAGGAAAATGCCAGTGCTAATTTTGGCTGAGCCTTTTTCAGCCCCCTGAGTGGCACCTTCATTCCTGCACTTGTTGCTTTGTAACTTTGCTGAATTTAGCCAGCACAACCAGCGTCAAGTGAGATGGTCAGCAGGATCCTCTGTCCTTCACATGTCCCCAGGGAGCACACACTGCCCACACAGAGCAAAATCTCATCTCCAGCTAACTGCTTGCTCCAGGAAACAGGAAAAAGCAAGAGCATGGGGACTCTACCAACAGACCAGACACGAGCACCACAGTAAAGCAAGCCAAAACAACAAGGTCAGTGCTCTGTCTTTTTCCTTCCCATGAGCAAATGGGAAGTGATACCAATTCCAGGAATATCAGACAAGGAAGGGAAAAGGGTGTCAACTTTCTTCTGCAAACAGAGAGCTGGAAAGAGAGCTGGGTCTAGTACAGCTGAAGGGAAAGCCAAAATCTCCCAGTCTCTTTTAGTGCTGCTGAGCTCCTAGACACTCCATGGTGCTGCTCCATTTGTTCTGGAAGAGCAACGTAAATTCTGCAGATGAGTTTCCCTTGCACTTGTAACAATCCTACATCAGAGGGTAAAACCTACTTTCCAATATGGTAAAAACGGATCAGTCATGTCCTGCCAAGTTCTTAAAAAAGAAAAAAGGTTGGCATCTCAGTTAAGACTCACACTGGGCCTTTTAGCCAAAGGTAATTAATTTTTTACTACCACAGCATGCTGGAGAATTGTTTAGAAATAAAAAAAAAAATTTAAAAGGAGCAGGTGGAAGAAAGAAGGAAAATAAAATCTACATACCCAAACATATGGTGGCACAAATGTACATTCTTGCTGCAGATCAAAGACTGACCAAGTTCCAGATACTCCTTCTCTGCACTAGGGACTGCACATTTCTCTGTGACCCCAGCAGAAATCCCCAGCAGAGCCCAGGTCAGGCACCTTAATTGCTGGGACAGTTGGACTTTGCCAAGACAGAGCAGGAGCCCATTGTGAGTGGAGCTCATCAAGGGGAGATTTACCAGCTCTCCTTCTGTTGTATAATCCATTCACTCTCAGTGACTGGAAATATTAGACCTCCTGCCTGGTACAGATACACCAGTCCAACCAAGACCAGAGACAGGTGAATCCTCTTTTTCCCACAAGAGAAAACCTCAGAATAATAACAACACAATATATTGCTTTACTACTTGCATTTGAAGATAAAAACATCTAAATTTGCCCATCAGCTTCCTTGTGAAATTACTACTCTTCACTCTCCAACCTCCCACTTCACAAAGTATGCATAGCAGACAGAAAGAGAAGGGCTGCATGACTTGCCCTAGTCAGTGAGAAACCAGATCAGGAAAAACAAGGATCCCAATTCACAAGCATTTTCTTTTATTGCTGGCAGGACATAATTTTCTTTTTTTTTTTTTTTTCCTTCCTGTAAGGATTCCATGGAGGGAGTACCAACACAAAAAATAAAAAAACAAAAATTAGAGGAATTTTCCATGCCATTATGCAGCAGTTCCCACTTTGCTCCAGAGCATGTTCTTGTCAGAGTCCTTGACCTACGGTAACTCCAGGCATTGTAGCAATCCAGTTAACCAATGCCATCACTGCTTTGAAGGCAAGATACAGACATTACTCATTATACAAGACAAGAGGCTTCCTTTTCCTCCAGCCCTGCACAAAATTTTAAATGGAGGGAGCAAGATAGGATCCTCAAGAAGAGAGCAAGTAAGGAGCAAATCTGAAAGTGTCCTTCTCCCACCTCATCACTCTCCCAATTGCAATAGTTAGATAGGATAGGATTTCTGAGTGTGAAAGACCTGCCTACTGGTCCTCCCTGGCCAGGCAGGGGATGAGAATGCAGCATTTCAGACCTGTTCAAAAGGACAAGCCCACTAAGTAAAACTAGAAGCTGTAAAACACCAAAATTTATTATATTTCCCATGGAAAACCCAGCACCACATTTTCCATCACACAAAAACAACTGGACAGACAATGCCTGAGTTTTCACACTGTCTTCTTAGATAGGAAAAGAAGCAAGGATTCAAACCAGGCACACAAGCAGTTAATGGGATTATCCAGACACAGAGAGATCTCAGCAGGACCCAGCAGGCCACAAACACATCTACCATGCAAAGGACCCCTCTCCCACCACAGGGTTAACACGTGCCAGGCTGTTAGAGTCCAGCAACAGCCTCTCCAGTTTTAGGAACTAAATCAAACATGTATCGAAATGCTGCTCTCCATACCGGTACCTGCTCATCTTTTTCCTCAGCCTGGCGAACAGTTTAGTTTTCTTTCTGTTGAGGATGGCACGCAAATCATTTCAGTTACAGGATGGCACAGTCAAACCAGGGAGGAAAAGTTAAGCTTCCAAGCACCCATTCAGCTGGTGCCACAAAAGTCGCTGTAATTAAGATGGCAGGATCTCCTCTCTCTCTCTCACACACACACACACACACGAATACACACATACACACTTCCCTTCATTACTAAAAAGCTATGGCAAGGTTTGGAGAAAATAGAAGTAGATACTTTATGCCTGTCAAAGATGTATACATATATATATATAAGCAAACTAGAACTTTTCCTGCACTTTGGAATATGAGGCCAGGGTGTAAACGGAGAAGAAGAAAAAGGAAACTGTATAGACCACCAGAGTACTGTAAATGTCCTTTCACAGCTCCTCACTCTCCCCTGTGAATATTGCTGCAACAGAAACAAGCTCCTAATTCTTCTTTACTTATGCAGTCTGTTCAGTCTTACACATGGAACCTAATCAGCAACTTTCCTACCATGTCTTTTTCTAGTTTGCCCAATCATACTAGGATAATGCCACAGATCTCTTCAGTCTTTTAGGCACCTGAGGCCTGAACATTCAAACCCCAAACACATGCCCAAGGTTCCCAGAAATACACCAACTGTTCTGTGACACTGTGCTATACTGCCAGCACCAGACACATCAGCCACAGGAGTATTTCTGTAGGGCCTCACATGAATGCCATAATTGCACAGATAATTGCCTCTCTTTTCACACCTCCTCATTCCTTTCCTGCCATAGTATCAATCTCCAAACCCCTTCCCAATAGAAAAGGGTTAGGGAAGCATCTGCTCCTACTGCAGATCACAGTGAGCCATTAGATGAGGGAGGGCTGTTTCCTCCTGCATGCTCTCACCCCAGCCCTGCACCACAATGAGAAGCCAGATGTGCAACAGACACAGAAGTGCCTCACAGCATTTCCTGGTCACTGCAAAACTACCCTGTCAAACCTTTGCTGTATCCTTCTACAACCCTGCTGCTCTGTGCTCAGGAGGAAGAGTCACTCTGGGACAGGTCTGGCATCTCAGCTGAGATGCAGCTTTGGGTTTCAGGGCCATGTGTTCTCCTAGCCAGCCAAAGGGCACAGAACTGCAGCTGAGACTTGTTACAGCCCCAGAGGAAACTAGCAGCTGGGGGGAAGGGGGACAGAAATTGTACAGAGATGGGCAGGAATTATAAAGATAGCCAGCTTGTTCATTGAAAGCTCTTTAAGGCCAGAAACTTTCTGCCACAACAGCAATGAACATCTCTGGGCCAGGTTGTCACTGCTGCCTACAATCAGGAACAGAGAAAGGAGGAAAAAGGAGCTGGGCAAAGCAATAGCTACAGCCTTCATCTGTCCTCTTACCTCATCCTCCTACAAGGACCCTAGAGGATGCTGCTGACAGAGACAACACAGCCAGTGGTAAGCAAGAGGATAGGCACCACAGCCTCCTCACAAGGTTTCAGTCTGGTTTGGCTGTGATGATCACCAGACACCACATGCTAACTTGGGAAGAAGACATTATTTTCACAAGTAGCATTCCAACTAGCATCAGTGAAATCTTCTGTCAGCAATCCAGAATTCAGGGGCCAAATTAAACTCAAACTTCCTCTTTCTTTAGAGTTGGCAAACACCAAATTTGAATAATTTCTGGGAGAAGACATGCAAGTCATCTATGCATGACTGCAACAGGTTAAACTGGGAAGAGACACAAGGGAACACAGAAGTCTCCACAGCTGATCTACCCCTTCTAAACCAAGGCCCTCAGACCACAGCTTGCCCTTACTTCATGGTGACTTCACCACCTCCCTCCATCATCACACCAGCTGAGGACCTGGGCCGTGCTCCTGCTCACCCAGCACGTGGGATTAGCAGCAGCTGGAAGCCAGAGCCCAACACTATTTCATCACTCGTGCACTTGGATGGGATCCAGTCAGCCTAATCCAGAGCCCAGCCTCTCCCTCCCTCCCTTCTCAGTGCTAGGGAATGTGCAGACTTGCACTTAAACATACAGGACAGGACCCAGCTGAGGAAAGAAAACTGAAGGCCGAGAGGACACTCATTCCTTGCACACACACAGATTGAAAGTGCTCTGGGTTCAGGAGGCCTCATGCCAGTGATGCTGCAGCTACTTCCACAACACACAGGAAGGAGAAACACACTTCACCTGGGTACACAGGATGGGCATAAAGCTTTGGCAAAATGGTGATTCCAAGTTTAGAGGGCCAAAGAAGGGGCTGGGGAAATGGGCTCTTGGTGCTCAAGCTAACAAGCTGCAGGTACATGGTGGGAGCTTTTGAGAGAAAGAACAGGACAGGTGCTGGGCAACTGGACCCAGAGGGAAGGGCAGCTCAGTAGATGGAATTAGACTTTAAAAGCAGAGCTGAGAGTCAGTTGCCTAAATATCAGCACCTAGTGAAAGTTTAGGCCTCCAGATGCTATCCTAGAAAGGTAAGAGGTATTGCATTGCATCACCCAGTGCCAAGTGCAATCTTAGGCATGGCTCTAGGAAGTCTCAGGAGGGTACTGGCAGGTGGGCAAATCACTTGCAGCTGACAACTTGGAGGTTTCAATATCCCTGGGTAGGTAGAGATATCCCTATCCCACCTCCCCTGCTGAGGGAAAGACACTACCAACAGTTACTGACCTGGGCTGTGCTTTAACAGGAAAGGCATTGCCTGAGTACTGCTTGTCTAGACCCAGCAGGACATCATGAAGATTTTGGTTCAACTGCAAAATACAAAAAACAGAAGACATAAAAAGAATGAGAAAAGAGCTTAGATGACAGAAGAGAGCCTGGGCTGGCCTGCACAGACTGACCAAACACAGGCTTGTGGCAGGACATGCACAGTTCCTCAGCTATCCCAAGAGAGGACAACCCTAAATCTGTCTCCACTTCTCTGCAGGGTATGCAGTGCTACTGCACTTAAGCCATCAAAGAGCTGCAGGCATCTCTGGGAGTGCTCAGTCTTCCTTACAGATCACCCTCTTTGCTTTTCTATCACCTGGGCCCACCAGTGTGCTGCCAGGTACCACTGCAGAAGCAGGCTGACTGCCTACCTAAGATCTGTGTGCTACAGCTGGAGCTTCTCTCTGGATTTGTAGCCAAAAGCTGTTTCTCAGGCCTGCCATGGGATGTGGCCATTTCAGCGGTGGAGCCAAAGGCAGCTGGCCTTCAGGGAAACAAGTCTTAACTCCACCAGCTGCCTGGGCCATCTAGGCTTGGGTAGAACCCACACGTCTTTACAGAAATGCAATATTAGGGGTTAAACTCTCCCTGGCATCGAAAGCTGGAACAGTCACTCCAGACACTCCCATTCTGAAACAGCCAATCCATAAACAAGACAAGATGCTGGATTTATCACTGGTAGGAGGAGGGATCCCATGAAATCAAGGTTGGAGGCATTGTGCAGGCAACACCAGCAATTAACTGGATGCTGTAGCAGTAATAAGAAACAGATGGTTCTTATGGAACAAAGCAAAAGCCCTGCCCTCATACAAAATTCCTCAAGAAACTAAAAATCCTGACAAGAAAAATCATACAAGAAGAGAGTTCCTATCTAACAAGCACTTTCCCATGTTTTGTTGAATGTAAGTTAACAGCAACAAATTAGTAATTATAACAATCCTCCCTATTCTTGACACTTAGTTCATCTCTCTGTGGAGAAGAGCAGGCTATTAACTGGAAAAGACCCCATAAAACGTCAGCAGCGCTCAAAATTGATGTGTTACACCAAGGCAGAGGGCCTCTGACTGCTGGGAATTGAAGGACTATAATGTTTCCTGTTGCTTAGTGGCTGTTTTGTTGTCAGGATGACATTAGGGAGCAGAGGGAATATAAGGGTTTTCCAGCTGGGCTCTCAGTCCCGCCTCAAGATTAGTGCAACATTTACATTTTCAAGTAATTCAGGATTTCTCTAGCTTTTAACTGAAAGAAAAAGAACATATTTGTAAATGACAGTGGCAATGGGGCACTTTCCCACAGACTGGTTCTGAGGCCTCCTCTGGGTGCTGCCACACAGCACCAGGATCTGGCTTGCCAACATTGCTTTCTGTTGTGATTCCCAACTCAAGGCACACTGGTAGCCCATGTAAGGCCCATGCTAACTACTTAAATGCCTTCTTTTGGGTCACAGGGCAGGAAAGACAACAAAGCAGATAGGTACTGTGGGGGAAAGCCTCTTCGAATGACTGCAGTGAGGCATGTCTCAGTCTTCAGCCAACTTGCAAACTCTGCTGGTTTTAACCCCACACCTGGGTACAATGAGGGCACAAAGCAACTGGCTGCCAGGCAGCAGTAGGGGAGGAAAACAGCTACCACGCTTAGCCTGACCAGGTTATAGTTACAGATGAACTAAAAAAGGCAGCAAGAGATAGGTCTGAGGGTGGCTGCCCTTTCCTCTGCAGATCAGCAAACGAGCGCTGCCGAGTGACATGAACTCCCCACTGCTGCCCGTGGCCCTATGGTCTCTTCCCTTGCTCCATCCTTTTACATTACTATGTCAGACTGCCTCTGTCCCAAGTGTCTCAGAAAAAAACTAAGGGTTTGTATTATGCCCAACATAGGGCCATTTTCTCCAGCTGTTTTTTAGCTTGAAGATTTGTTCAGTTGGTTGGTTTTTTTGTTGTTTGGTTTTGTTTTTTCTTTGTCTTTGTTTGCTGATCTTGGGTTTTGTTTTTCTTTTATTAACACTATAGAGACAGTAAGTAGGATAAGCTGTTAGTCGCCTTACCTTGCTCATTTCTTTATGGAAGTTCTCTTCCAGGCCGGCTATACTCTGGAATGTGTTGACATAGAAACCAACACGACTGCCAAATTAAAAATAAGACAGAAGAACTTAATAGACACAATGCTCTCTCAAAACCTTTCAATCCTTTTCCCTTCTGCTACCTCCCACCTACCATTCCCATGCAAATTCAACTCTGTCAGGTATGGTACATGTGAGAAGAGAGGGTGGCAAGGAAATGGAACAATGGAGCAAAGGCCAGGCAGAGGACAAATATATCCAGGGGGGAGAGGAGACCAGGTAGGACAGGATCTGAATTTATGCTGGCTAAAGGGAGAGGGAGGTATAGGGTGGGGAGGAAAAAGGAAAGAAAAATTACAATAGAAGGTAAACAAAAAAAAAAAGAAAAAAAAAGCACCAGCAGAAGGAAGATGGGAAGAAAAAAGGATAGAAGCTGTGATGCAGACAGTGCTGGGAGAGCTGGGGGAATTAGCGGGGGGACACACATTAATTCATCCAGAAGTCCCCTAGCACGAGGGAATCAAACAAGCATGAACTGTTTGCTTCAGGGACAGAGAGAGTAAGAAAGCAAAGGATAGCACAGAGAGAAACAGGGAAGCAGAAGGATCAGCTGGATAGCAGGAGCCTGTGAAAAACCTGTGGCAACTTAAAATCACAGCAGCTGCCTGTCACCAGCCTGCCAGCTGCCCACAGAGAGTGCTCCACCAGCGCCCAGCAGAACCAGCAACAGCAGGAGGGAGAGGCTGTCCAAGGCCAGCAGCATCATGGCTCTGCACTGGGAACCACCCAGATGCCCGTGTGCCTCCCAGCTCCTTCCACAGCCAGGCCTGCACGCTGCTGTGAGCAAGGAGTCCTGACTCAGGCTGGGTGGAAAGGGGAGTGAAGGCAGACATCAGCACACTTTGCTTTCCCACCCCACTGCTGCCCACCTTCTCAATCCTCACAGACCAGCACTGTCAACCTGGACACGACCATTGCATTTAAAAATAAGAAACTGGGACACTGTTGGGAAAATTTTGCCAGTTTTCCACTATGTCAATCCCATAAATCAGCTTCTGATGCCCTGCAGTTCATCCCTCAAGCTAAATGTTGGTCTTCATATCATCTCCTTTTTCATCACCACAGTGAGGGTATGGCAAACTCAAGTATTTCAAGAAAGGTGAGCAGAGTTTGTAGGGCATAGGGATTAAGCAGACAAAGCAGAGAAATACAGTTTATCTTTGTGGTAAAATCAAGTTTGTCAGAAAAATAATGAAGTAAAGCACAAGAGTGAACCTGTGGCTGGGGGGAATCCTAGGACAGATGCAAACGATCCAGAAAAAAAAAAAACAGTAGACACCCAGTCTAGGCTAAGAATTGTAATCCAAGAGCCTGGATATTTATTTCCTTCCAACCAGCCCCTGGGAAAACTTCCAGCACTCACCTATTCCATAGAGAAGGCAGCTCCTCCTGTAGATCAACATTCATCTCTTCAAACACCTTCTGAGCCTTTACTAACTCTTCTTCAGCCTTAGTAACAAAGAATGGACATTGTCAGCTCCAGCACAGACAAGTACCCTGCAGGGCTGGAACAACTGTGACTCTTTTGACTTCTTTGGGAGACCAGGCAAAATTCTGGCATGAGGTAACAGCATCCCAAACGAGTCTCCCAGAAACCAGGGTTGCACCATACGTGACCCTTCAGGTTGAATGTGTTCCTTTCAGATTCTCTCAATTGATTTCCCCATTTATACACTCAGCAAGTTATTCAAACAACCACTAACATGTTTCAAGTTCTTTAAATTTCCCTGACTTCAAAACCGAATGGAGTTGGTCAGGCAGTTCAGCCTCCAGCTTGGATCCAGGTGAAGGCAACAGGGGCCTCTGTCCCTTGCCAGATCTCAGAAAGAGTTGAAATCCATCCCAAATGGCATTAGAGAAGAATGCTCCTTTTGGGGACTCTGCTGAGGTAAGGTCATGCCAAAGCCCCGTGTCTCTTACGAGGAAGAGAGGAGGTCTGCATCCTTGGCTGATACAGCCCTCCCCCAAAGCTGACTGGAGAAGCAAGGAAGGGAAGGCAAAGCATGACTTGTGCCAGCAGGAGGGGAGGCCAGGCTGCAGGGCTGCAGCAGCACGTCTTGGTTTCAGTGGAATCACACAAGCACAATCCCTGGCTGGCTGTGGGCCCCAACACCAAAACAGATCTCCTACTCCCAGATGAGAGTTTGAATTTGTTCATTGGACCTAGACACTGACAGATCCCAACACAGAGGGATGAATTCTGCCAGGTTTCAGCGACAAAAAGGGAGCTCCTGGTTTCTGTTGCTAACATGAGAAACAAGCACATGCTTTTTTCTACATCTGTCCTAGATGACCTCTCTCTTTTCACAGCCCTGACTTAAACTTTTCTAATTAAAATGTTTCTATCCTGTAATCTACTGCAGGACAGTATTCCACCATGCAGTGAGATGTAGAATGCAAAAAACTCCTGCATGAGCAACTTGGAAGATCAGCACAAATGCCTATATACTAACAACAGCAGGAATTTCACACCACCACAGGCCCCTGCAAAGAGCCCACAAGCTATGGAAGCTGGATCTCCCTACCAGCCTGCAGTCAGATTTCTACACCTTCTATGAAATCAAATTTTATCTTCTTTGAGTCAGCTCAGTTAAAGAAATCCAGCTTACTGCTCCTTAGTGACAGTTCTATATAATGACAGGAATGATGGGAGAAAGGGCTTAAAAATATTTTGCCGTTCAGAATCCTGTTCCTCACAGGAATCACTGTCCATTATACAGGGTAGGATCCTTTCATTCTCCATTTCTCACCTGACTCAAGAGCAAACTACAGGAGCTCCTACTTTCCAGCTAGCTTCACCTGTCAAAGGGTTGCTCGTTGCTGCCAGAGGCAAGGCTAAAGCTCTGTACTCAAGACCAGAGGAAAAGGTTTTCCCCGTAAAAAGACACATCTGGGAGGTATTCAGGAATTAAGAAGACCTGGTGAGGAACAGGCAAGGGGAGAAGGGGTCATGATGCTTCCACCCAGAAACCCCTGTTTCGCTGCTACACTCACTGAAAAACTCAACATTTCAAGAGGGTTTGCACAAAACAAACAAAAAATCTTTTAAACACAAACACAGTTTATGCTAATGAGAGACAATGATCACAAAGACTCATTCTGCCTTAAAACACTTTTATGATTGAATGTTTCTCATGCAACCATTCTAAAGGGAGGGAAAAAAAACCAAAAACAAACCCAACAAGTCCACTCTTTGGCTTTATCTTATTCTAACTCCCAAACTATACTGGAACCAGAATCAACCCAGGAGATGTGAAAGCTGGGAGATGAGGCCTCATTGAATGCTGTTAGTTTTTCAGACGTGGTGAATATCATTAACATTCTTTCCCTCTCTCATTTACCTGTTTATAAGGTCAAAGAACCTAGAAAGCAATGTGTGAATATTGTGACATCCCGAGGCAAAGGCAAAAGCAACAACAGGCAACGTTCACTCTAGAGTAGTTGTAGGAATCAGGGACCCATCCAGAGCCTGTGGCTCAGCTAGTGCTCTCATCCCCAGGTAGAGCATTGAATTAATTCTTCAGTCCTTAGTCAGCCCAGAGATCTTCTCATCAATGGGATTTATTTTGCTTGGAAGCCAGAATCCTGGCACTTGATAGCCCTGACTGCTTCCAGCCAGAGCCAAAGCCCGACACCAGCCTGGTCACAAGCCCTTCTAGAGAAAAGCCAGCTCAGGGAGAGAGGTGGGGAAGGGCAGAGACAGGTTCCAGGGCAGAGCCCACTGCCACATCTCTGCACTTTCTGTTTCAGCTGCCATCCTTGCCACCCTGAGGGGAAACTGAGGCAGAAGGACTTAATGTCCACACCCATGAAAAATGACCTCAGAAAATCTTACTCGCCTCTCCCTGCCTGAAAGGGAGGAGGTTTGAGCAGGAGATGGCAACAAATGCTTTCTTGACCTTCCACCTAGCCAAGCACAATTAGTTCAGTTGTGCAGGGGACAATTTTTCAGCACTGTTTCTGCTACTACCACACAGCCCTCCTGAGTGTCTGGTTTTGTCCCACCTGGTGCTTTCAGGCAGTCCGGTGACCATTTAACTTCAAAGACTATGAACTGTGGTAATTAGGCATTGCTCAGTAAATAGTTTAGATAGCCAAGAGACAAGGATAAGGAAGAGAGCAGGAAGACTCCCTCCAGGCTCAAGCCCCACCAGTCCCAACCAGACCTCTCAGAAGGACTCAACTTGCTGACTTTCTCCTACAGACAGAGATATTCTGTTATCACTGCTGCACCAAGGATGTTGCTTTTTAACCTGCATCAAACATGTCAGCAGAGCTTAGTCAAAAGACAAGCATTTGCTGTTCTAAGCTATTTTCCTCTTTGTTTCAAAAAGCACAAGTCACTGACATTCCTAACTGGGAGTGTGCAATAGCAACTCCCACAGTAGACTTCACAAAAATTCCCTATTGTGTTGTTTTTGTTATTATCTGCTAAAGGCCAAAAGAGCCAGCAGTTTGTGCACTGGAGGGAGGGACTTTGCTTTACAGTAGAAACATCAGATCTCACTGACCCCATTTTTGCATGAAGGTTGTAAAATTATCAGGCAAGACGAGACAGCAACACAGCTGCTGGTAAAAGGAGACTTTTTTAGGCTTAACATTCTGAAGTGTCTCAATAAATCCAGCTTCATCAGCCCTCCTGGTTTTATCAAGAGGTTAATGAGACTTATGGCTGTCATTAACACCTTCAGTCTTGAAATCACACAAATGTAAAAACTGAAGCCTTTTTTTGCCTACCTACTAATGTTTATGAAGGCAATTTAGAAAACCTACAGGTTCAGAATACAACTAACGTTCTTTATTGGGGGGTTGGTTTCCAACCAAAAGTAAAATTAAAATAAAAATAAAAGCAAAAAAACCTCAAATGCTTACACAAATAGAAACAAAATATTAGGGTTGGCAATAGCATTACTTAGCTGAGGAATAAAAGGGACTGTTTTGAAAATATTTGTGGTCATTGAAAATATTAATGCCATGTATTAAGAGATTAACGCCCCCGCACCACAGTAGGTGGAAGGATTACACAGTCCCTTGCACATGCTGTAGGGCAAAGTCACCCAGTACAGTGAAATTATGGAGTGACTCTTGGTAGCCTGCCTAAGATCCACAGGCAATGGATGAGGGGGCACTCACAGGTACTGCTCCTCTGGGCAGTCTGGGCGTGCTGCTGCTATAGCAGTCACCACAGCCAAGTCTGAGAAGAGGAAAAAGGCCCAAGATTCGACAGATTTATACATTTATTTGTGACTTGAGAAACTTCCCATACCTGTTTTCTAGTCCTCCAGAAATGCCACCAGTCAAACAGACCAGTCAAGAACCACAACTGTGCAGGTAGCTCCCAGCTGGGCCAGCAGAGGCACAGGAAAAGCCCCTGGCAGCCTGCCATGTTTCCTTCTCCCTTCAATCAAGAATGAATACATATTTCCTCCCCCTGCTCTGCATTTAAGCAGGGCTGCTAACAGCTGTTCTTTCCCCAAGCTTTACTGATGTGGTAATAAAGTCTTTTCCCTGATCCAATGTCATAAAGTGACTGGGAAAAACCCAGGGGGCTTCATAAGGTGAGAGGCCTCTCTAAACTGCAATTCATTCCATGGACAAGGAATGTGAAGACACAGGAGCATTTGAATGAGAACAGATGAGCTCACCAGGAATTGGTGAGCAGCTAACTGGTGCTCTCCCAGTCTGGGTAAGGATTTTATTATCCCTTGCTCATTGAAAGCATTTTCTTCTCAGTGACTGTCTTCTGACAACCCCCTCTTATCCCTTAAAGTGTTCTAAAGGAAACACTGATCGAGATTTCATCAGAAAGTCACACTTCTATGCAAGTAGGATTGAATTTTTTATTCCCTGCAGTTCCTCTGAGTGGCTCATGTCCCTCAAGATGCTATAACCTAAGTTCTGCCAGATGACACCACCATAACCTCAGCCTGGAACTGTTCAAATATATCACACAGGGTGCAAATTGCCTGATCTGGTCCCATCTCTCCTCCTGTGCAGATCGAAATTGTATCTAAAAAAAAACCACAACAGCCAGAACAGTGCTCATTTGGGAAATGTGGACTTTACCACAGGAGAATGTTGCAAGCCAACTCAGCAGGCACAGAAATCACAATGTTATTTCTTTATGGCTTTACTCAATGACATGAATCCATAGGACAATTTTTCAGCATTTCCTTTTTTTCTTTTTTTGAAACAGCAACAATAAAAATTGACTGCTTCTCTTAGAGCAAAATGGAAGCAGTAATTGGAGGAACAGCGTACTGCATCACCCTCTGCCTCGGAGTTATTCCACAGCCTTTCTTCACCCACATTTCATTTCAGGGGGAGAAAACAACAGTCCCATATTAACACACCTGACTAGAAATCAATTGGGCAGGCACAGATTGATTCAGTGGTCAGCAACTTCCCCGTGCCCACTGTGGCTAAGGAGTGTCAAGGCCACACTTATCAGAGAGGACTAGAGTGAACGTTGCCTGGAGATTACTTGCATGGTACAATCTAGAGCCCAAAATAGCACATGCAGGGTTAGAGCCAGGTAGATCAGCAGTCACCTGATTTCGGAGCAGATTAGTTTGTGCAACGAGGTGAGCCTGCAGCTTCCCTTGACACCACTGAGGAGCAGCTTTCTCAAGCAGCGAAACAGGCTGGGGGAGGGAGCATGTTTGAGTGGAAAAAAAAAAAAAAAAAGAAAAAAATAAACAGAGAACAAGAGAGACACAAACATATATATTTTAGACTAAAAAAACTGAAATCACAACAGAGAGTGTATTTAGAGGCTGGGCCAAACCAGTATCACCAAGGCAAGAGAAAAAAAACAAACATCCCAGGACTGATCAGTTATGAATCCTTTGAAGCATGCCAAGTTTAGCAGTAATTAATGTTCCCATGTGGGCTGGATACTGCAAACCAGCCAGGCAGCTGTAAGAGCAACAGATACAGTTGTTAGTGACCTAGCACACAGAAAACCCTACTCCAAGGCATGGCTGTGAAGTTGGAGCTCCTTAAAGAGAGGTCAGGATTAATTAACCATCACAATTATTTGCATGCAACAGTTGAATGTCCAGAGTGATTTATTTTAATAGCAGGGTGTAAGTTTAGCAGTAAGTGGCAGGGGTCCTGGGTGGGAAAAGAACATCCATATATTAGAGGAGAACAAAAGAGACCACAGAGTGCCAAAAAGTACTTGCACTGCTCTTTCTGTTACTATACCATGAAACCTTAATCAAGTCAGCTCCCACTTGTATCCTGTGTCAGAAACATGATTTCTTCTTTCCTAGGGGTCTGTCATCACATTCCAAAGTAACTTACACTGGAACAACCCTACTTCAAAGATCACAGGAGCAAAATTCCAGGCACAGAAAGAGAGAGGTGAACTACCTACAGCTGAGTGCACACTGAGCCCTGCAGAGCTGCGTGACTGCAAATGCCAGATCACAGGCTGGGAAGTGAAAACTGCCCACTAGGGAAGGTCATGCATACACGACTCCCTGGGACTTGCTGCTCCCACCTTTGCAGGATCAGGACAGTGAAATGTATCATATATTACACTGTGCATGAGCTTATGGCCTAAATTACATCAGAGGGTGGAAAGATCTGACCCAGTGCACATTTTGGCTAATGAGAAGAGTCTGATCAGGTACTGAGAGACCTTTTCACAGCCTAAATCAGGAACAGAGCGCCAACTCCTAACTCTCAATATTTCACTCTTCAAACTGCACTTTTTCCCATACCTGCTGTATCATCTTAGCTGAGCATTTGGGGCAACAGTGAGTGCAGCAGTGATAAATATAACCAACCTCTGCTGCAGAACACCAGGTACCAACCTGAGTAGATCAATTCCTACAAAAACCATTTCCATTGCAGCAAAGATCCACTGGCATGCACCAATAAAATAATGTGCCCCAGGGAAATTCTGCTCTTATCCCAAACACAATGAATTACTGCTTTGAACTGAAGGCACAACCAGTTAGGCCTCATGCCTTGCATACAAAATCAAGACATGCTCTGCCACACAAGTGATGCAATGACACTTGGGCCATCAATCTCTCTCCCCTTTTGTCTGTCAAGGTTAATCACAGTGCATGCAGTGCAGTGCAGATGACTGATGACTAGTAGCTTAACAATAAAAGTACTGTGGCCACTAAATGCACATCTTTCACTTGGGGTAGAGATGCATCTTACTTTCTTCTATGCAGGAAAAAACACCAGCATCTCCTACACAGCTCAAATTCCCCCTATCAAAAATAAACCTAAGAAAAGGATGACAACTCTTGACAGCCTGGTTGAAAGATCCAGATCCAGTGTCTGTCTTTCCTGTATTGCTTCTACCCTGAAGAGTCACAATTATTTACCATGGCCCACATTAAAGAGAATTAAAGATGTCTCCCCAGCCCTGGACTATTCTGTTGTGTCAAGAAGTGTCCTGTGAAGGGAAGTACATGGGTTCAAATACACTTAGGGTACAAGAGGAATCCACAGCTCATTTTAGGGGCAGTAGTCAATCCATGTGCCTACTCCAGAACAAAATTAGCACTATTATCTTTCTTCTGCTACATTAAAAAAAAAAGTAACTTTATTTTTAATTAAAATGAATTTCACTAAAAATAAAATCTTTCACTTGAATATTGGGCAACCCCTGGATCAAGCTACTCACAGGCAGGAAAGAAACCTAACAAGAGAAAACTCTTATTTTTCTGCTTTCAGTCATATTTATTATCCAATAATTGTGACCAACAGATAACAGAATACATTCATCAAGTGTGCATAGAGTGCATTTCCATCGACGTACTTGTCACTCATGCTCCTAAGGGTTTCTCTCCTAGGATATCAGAGGACTTCACACCTCAAGTAACACTCAAACATTCTCACCACTGCTCTAGGATGGAGAGACAGAGTCCCAAGAAGCAGACAAACTAACATTTTTCTGGAGCATTTCAAGATTTTGCTTCCCCAAGGGGCACACAGGCTTTTCTGCCAGAGGTTACTGGTCCTGTGCAGGTGACAAAACCCACGCCCAAGCATTTGGCCACCAAGACACGCAGACTGATGACAGTGGGTCTGAACCAACCCAACAGTGGCCATCCTGTCTCCCAGGAAAACTAAAAAAAATGAGAAGGAAATACCTAGAAAAATCCCACCAGTTCACAACACCTCAATGATCTTAAAGGTCCTTTCCAATATGAATGAAATCTATGAAAACACAATGAAGAGGTACAAGTGAACTTAAAAAGCTGCTCAGTCGGCAAATGCAGACCTCCCAAAAAGAAAGGAAGGCTGCATATCCTCCTGATTGCTTTACCTTTGCGATTTTGGTTTCATCCTTCTTCTTAGCAGTTTGCAGGGCTTCAAAGTGGTGCCTGGCACTGTCGTAATCCACAAGCTTCCTTCCTCGCTTTGCAATTCGAGACTAGAAAGACAGAGAAAAGAGTCACACCAATCTTCCCCAGCAGTCAAAACTGAAAAATCTCCCAGGAAAAAATCCTCCTCTTCACCCACCTTCCAGAACATCTCACACTCTGCCCACACAAGGACTCCCCCTGGATCCTCTCTGCCCAGAGAGGAGGCTCTGGGAGCCACCTGTGGCAAGCACCATTTCAGAGGGAGCACCTCAGGAGGAGAGAGGACCCATCAAGGGAAGGCGAAGGGATCCAGCCAACAGGCCCCACCTTTGGGTGAAATGCACATTTTCAGAACTTTGGCTACAATGCTTCCTAAACTCCCAATGTGCCTGCATCCTACAGGTAATACTTCATTATTTTCAGGGCTTCCTGAAAGCTGCAGCCTGTCTCTAACTAACCAGCTCACTAGTTTGTGTAGAAGCATGAGGGATTAAGTTCAACAAAAGAAGGCATTTCTGCTGCCAGCATAGCAAAAGCATCCATCCCCACGCTCAGGATATGCCATGGGCAGCTTTTTGGATGCTGTGACAGAAGCTGCAGATAGCAGTGACTGCAGCCACAGGCAGAGAGGTCTGCTGTCACCAGCATTTAAGCAAGGGAAGAGCTACCAGTACTGGGTACATGCAACACTGAAGCCAAAACAAATACAAGGAGGGAGCTGATTGTGTACCAAACTTCGATTCAGAAATGGAGTCCTGAGAAATCCATGGCTGAGAATCCAGGACAGACTGTCAGGCCTGTGGCCTGATCCTATGTTACTGTTCATGAATTGAGGAGCCTCAGGCTCTCTCTATTAGCTGAGTTGCATTTTATTGAGGCTCTGGCCCACTGGGCTACCCTGTTCAGGAACTATCCATCCCCTCAGCCCCCTGCCTCCCACACTGTCTGCAAACACCCCAGACTATCTGGGCTGGAGCACACATCTTCCTAGATATCCTTTCCCCCCTAAATCAGAGAGCCTGGACCAGCGTCAGTAATCAGCAGTCCAGAGACAGGATGGATAAGAGAGTGAAAAGGCATGGCAAGGAGCCAGGAGGATTCCTAATTAACCACAAAACCCAGGGACACAGAAAGTGTGGAATGAGGAATGAGCACTGGGATTTACTCGCAGGAGCAGAATCTCCTCTCCTGTGCTTGGCAGGGAGCTGTGGTTTGCTCTCCCCAGGCTCCTGCAGACACGCTGCAAAACCGCACTCAGGGCTGATCTCTCTGCCAGCCCAGCTGGGAGCAGCTCACACATCTCCCACACAAACTCCTCTGCTCCTCTGCACTTCCAGCAATCGCTGCTGCAGCCCCGGGTGAGTCACAGCAGATCTGCAGGATCTCAGCCACACGCACACCCAAACTCTCCTCTAAACGCTCAGTGCACTCCAAGAGAGGAGTCACGAAGAAGCTGAGCCACCCCACAGTCGAGGTCACCAGAAGACACCTCCCAAACATCACACAGCCAGCCAGGAGACAAGGCATCAGAAGAGGCTTCCTCCAATTAATGCAAGTTAATGCATCTTACAAACACACCAGAGGAAACATGGCCCCATCTGGGATTTAAGAGATACTATTTTGCCCCCAGGTCAGGCTGGCAGAGACAGCTGGAGTTCCCCCAGACAACAGCCACTTCAGGTTTTCCGGCTACCCCAGCAAGGAGTTTGATTCAAAGTCACCCATCATTCAAACAAAGTAACTCCTCCATATTTATGCAGCACCCAAACTTCCAACACCCACCCCCATGTTTCTACTGGAGTACACGGAAATGCTGCAAGGCACAGATAACACAGGGCGTGAGCCCTGCTGGAGTAGCCACTGATCACACCGCTGCCTGTGATGGCACTAATAGGATTTAGCCCAGCCCTGGAAGGCTGCAGGACTCCCCTGTATGACTCCAGGACAGCTGCAGGAACCCACCACCCCCCCGAATGCAACAGCTGAACTCAACACACTTTACTACTTTGCAACAAATCCATCTTCATTTGAGCCTCCTTAAAGAAAAACAAACAAACAAACCCAAACCAAAGCCAAGCCATCACGAAAGACTTTTGCCCTCCACAGCCTTCTTTACTGGTACTTGGTTTTACAGCTAGTAGAGCACCAGTTCTAGTGCAAAACAAAATCCTCAATTCCACAGCTATTCAAAACTTGGGCTGCAGTTTATCTTCTCTGGCCTCACTGCAGAGAACTGTATTCTAATTGCATATTGTGCAAAACCAACCAAAAACTCACTCAGAAATACTAAAATTATGCAAGAAGAGCCCTACTCCAAGAAGTACAGATGCTGACCTGCAAAGAATGTTTAAAGTACTTTTTGCATTCCCATTTGTCAAGTTAGAGAAGGTGGAGAGGCCTTGTTCAGGGGTGAACATCCAACATTGGATAAATTACTGTCTTTAACACACAAAAATTCCTTACTGAAGGCATGCTCTGTTTTCACATTCCTCCTGTGGATCCATCCCTTTTCAAGTCCAAAAAATCCAAGGGAATTTTTACAGCCCCACAAGTAAAGATGGATTCAGAACACGTTAGAATGCAAAAAAAAAAAAAAAATAATAATGTATGCATAATCTAACTCATCACACATTTTAATTCCTGGGACATTAATAAAAACAGGCCTTTTCAAAAATAAATTAAAATCCTCTTCTCTCCATAAATCAATTTCTTTTACCTGAGTAATACCAGAATTCCAGAAAAAGCAGAAAGTTTCATTTAGTGGAAAACAAAAATCAGAGAACTATTTATCACAACAACAAAAAACAACTCAAATATTCTGTAAATGACATAAGACTGGAGCCTTTTTTGCCTGCCAATCTCAGGAATTCTAATTCCTTATGTGAGGCCTAACTATATTTCTGTACAGGCATAGCAATGTTCAACAACTGCATACTAGGAGTCTCTACCACTTGACAAAAATAAACTTGATTTTAGCATTTCTCACTGCTCTGGAGGGAGGAGGAGGATGCACCCAGCTGAACTACCCATAAAAACATACTGACCTTTTTAGGTTCATACCACTAAAAGTCCATTTTAAAGGAACAGTCAACTCTAGCGAAACACATCCATATCTTACTGTAAGAACCAACACAAAGCCACTCACTTTAGGAGGGGAAGCAGAGGTGAGTAGTGCTCTCTAAAATATTACTTGAATTGCACATGAAATTGTTTTTATGCAGTAATATAAAATTTGCCTTTTCTAGGGCATCATCTGACAACTGAAAAAGAACATCAGTAATAAACACTTTAGTGATCCATCCAGAAGTCAGCTGCCTCTATCAATATTTTAATATTTATTCATCTTTGCATACCTATTTGTTCCCATACTTTTCAGACCTACAGGTGAAATTCAGGCTGCTGAGGCCAGCTGTGGTGATGTCAACAGAATGAAACTATCAGTGTCAGAAAATGGTGTAGCAAGAATCTTTGTCTACAGACACAATGACAACTTCAGTACAAAGGTCATAACTTTTCCTTTTCCTTCTACTATAAACAAACATGATTGTTTAATTCAGAGAGAAAAGGCCAGCATTTTCAGGAATGTGTGATCGTTTTCACTGCATACTTTTTAAATCATGCACAAAGGCTTTGTGATAGTAATGCCAACACAAACCTATTATTCTTTCTCAGCATGATAAATCTTACTGTGTTTGAAGGTGCTCAGTACCTAACACCTTGAGTTTTGGTGGAATTTGGGTGCTCCCCCTCTTGCGCTCCTTTTAAAATCCCAGCAGGATTCCAGCAGAATTTAAAAACTCTGAAGATATTCAACATGGAAAAAAGTGACACTCTGAGGTGACTCAGTGCACAGCCAGAGAGGCTGGTAAAACGCAATTTGGACAAAGCAGTGCCAAAGTCTGAATCTACAGCAAGCCCAAAGTAAGCCATACTGCTGGGGAAGCAGCACAGGTTGCTCTTCTGACTGAGGCACATGGCATCACACCCCAGAGAGATCAGCCCTACAGCCTTCAGTGGGTGGAAAGCCACAGCCCTTCTCCACTTCAGACTTCCAGGGGCAGAAGGGTCTGGAAAAATAGAGCAAAAACAGGGAGTCCCAGATGAGGACACTGCTGTTCAGAGCTGATTTTAGAAGCCTGAGACTTGCCTCCATTTGATAGAGCACTCCTGAAGCAATAAATATTGACCAACGTTTTAAGAGACGTGGTGAGGAAAGGATTGCTTTCACTGGAAAGTAGCCAAGCTGATATTTCCCATATGGTGATATCATTACTAGTGCTTCCATATGGTGAAGACATTTCCTGCATAACCTCGAAATGAATAGAGAGGAGACAACTGTGGGGGAAGGGAAGGTCACAGGATATCATTCAAACCCAAGTCCCTGGATACAATCTCTCCCAAAAAGACACCTATCCAGCATTCTCCTTTCCCTGAAAAAAGCTGGTTACAGACACAGCAGGACTTCAAGGATTCAATGAAATCTGCCTTCCACACCAGCTTCTACTTGTAAAGTACATTTGCCACTAACTGCTTCCTCAAAGTTTTCTGCTTACAAGAAAGTTAAAAGACAAAAGGACCAAAAAGAGAGCTTGAGACATTCTCAGCTATTGCTGACACTGCCCCCCTGCACTCTGATGCAATAGGGAATCTCATGGATCCTCCTGTTTCACAATTGTATTTTCTTTTCAGCATCTTTCCACTGGATTGTTCACTCTTGTTTTAAGCTCAAAAATAGAACAAAATATTTTCAATTAACCGAGAGCTGCAGAGATCTTGGCTGCTTTCAAAGAAGACCTTGGAGCAGCACAGCACACATTCTCCTAAAGAAGATGGGGATAGAAGAAATTGATCCTCAGAGCTTTTATCCACTGCAACTCTCTAGATTAGACAGTTTAAAAAGAATCTTACTTTAATATCTGGAAATTGGCCAAGGTATGTATCCATTGTTAGAAGTGCTTGATCCACCAGCTTCTGATGGAAATCTGTCCATAGGAGATCATTGTTCTGAAAAACAGAAGTAATGAGTTAACTATTAAGAACACAGGCTTATACATTTCTGTTTTTCTCTATGAGCACTACAGCCAACAATCTTGGGCCCTCAGAGCTCTTAAGAAATTGCAAATTCTTTGGAAAACTAATGATAACAGATCTTGGCATAAACGAGAAAGCCTAACATTGTTAATTCAGGTGACCTCTCCGAGGACAAAATGCCTTTGCAGAGGAAAGACAGGGCTTCAGTGTTAAACTCAAGTTTGTACAAGGGAAGATGATTGTCAGGCTGGTTTTGCCTCCTAATCCCAGCAGCTACAAAAAAGGGACACTTCACACTACAAGGCAGCATTTTCTGTTTTTCATTACAATATAGCTTTCTGGAGAATCATGAAAGCTACACTAGCAGCCCTCACACCACCAGCCGCCAGAACCCAATGGAGGTCACAGCCAAGACTTGCACCCTGAGCTGTGCCCACTTTATCCTTGACCTTGGCTCAGGCACAGTAATTTCCTATCAACACCTCGGATTAGGTGAAAATTACCCCTCTTTCCTGTTTTTCCACTTGAACAAAGGGTTTTGGCTAAAACATTCAGGAAAAATTCCCACTTTATGCTTTTTATTTGGCAGGAATAACTCTTCTCTCTCACCTGTCTCTTCACAAGCAAAATATAAACAAGAAATTAAAGGGGAAGGTGGAAAGCTGGAAATATTCTTGCAGACCCAAAGGGGAGCTACAATTAGCTCTCAGGATTCATGTCCTCTTTGACCTCTCTGACTCAAATTTTATAGAGGGTCAATCTCTCAGGAGGCACCACAGTGGCTCAGGAAGAAACAAGGCCAACAGAGAAGTCAAAGCAGCTGAAATACAATCCTTTATTTATGGCAACAGCATTTCCTAATGTGAAGTTTCCATGATAATGAAAAAATTGACCTGGAAACATTCAGGTTTTGTTTGAATTATCTGCTTTGAAGTCATTATTTCCTGGGCAAGACACAGATGTTATTTCAGGTGAGATTTTTAGCAGGGGAAAGAAGGGGCAGGAAAGAATCATCCTCCTGCTCTCCTGTCTACTCCTTCACCACTCCTCCAATGCCACAGACAGCTGCAGATAAGCCCAGTCCTGCAGCCTCATGGCAAATGAATCCAGAGAGCTGAACTGCCACAGCTGCTGCTCAGAACAGCTGAGCAAGGGAGCAGAGGGTGCTGCCTCCAGCTGGACCCACCACAGGCACATACCAAGGGGGATCCACAGTGCCAAATGACAGGGCTGTGCTCCACAGAAAACACCTGGGCTAGCTGGACAGGCATCACCTCGCCAAGGGATGAGAACAGCACCAGTCTGGGGTGACACATGGCTCTGCCATACAAGGGAGCAACTGGAACAAGGCAGCTGGTGGTACTGCCATGAAGGGTTGTTGCAGCTACACAATTGGCTGCCTTAGCCATAGTTATATCTGCCCCTTTCTCTTACACAGAACATAGGCAGTATACCCAGTTGACCCTACTGAGTTTCTTTTGGAACCCTGTGTCCCAATTTAACCATTCTGGGGGAACAAACAGCTTCAGGGCATAAGTATATGGTTCTGTGTAATGTACAAACATCTGGCAAGAATCTCCTACAAAAATACAGGCCACATCCTTTCAGGCCTTCCTTTCTTCACAGTGCTGAGTTTGTCTCTGATTCTTCTGCAAAGTCACATGCCTGAAGAAATGTGGTGCACAGACATAGCTTCCAAAGCTCATCTCTGCTGACAGAGCAAGTCTGGACATCCCCACATCCTGGACAAAGTCTTACCTCTGCTATTTTATTTGTGTCATCTCTCCCAGGCCAGTCTGGCTCATAAACTTCCTGCAAACACTCTGTCAGCTTCTTGGAGGCCTCGTGCATAGCTAGGAAAGAAGAGGGAACTGTTCAGGCAAAGAAGAAAATAATGTGTTCCTCACAGTTTAACCCTTATCCTGAGGAATGGAGGCACAAGAGCATTACAGCAGAAGCTGAGCTCTTCCTTACTAAATGTCTGACCCCTGATGACACAGAGATGGAAGATAACCAGAGGGAGTAAGGAACCAAAGGTGCAATTGCATCAAGCCCTTTGTGTTCATGCTCCCCTAGAAAAAAATGTGAAGGTCCATCTGCTAAGACAGCACCACATGTCTGGCATCAAAGCACAACCCCACATTCCATCCCAGCTGGTCCCAAAGGATTATGAAAGATTCCCCCCTGACAAAGCTGACCTGTCCTGAAACTCATGCCTGGGGAAACACCAGGGAGGAGAAGGCAGTAGGAACCTCAGTATTAGAGGGGAACAAACCTCTGCTCGTGCAGACCTTACCTTTGACAGAAGCCAAGTAAGTGCGGAGGTCCTTCTGCAGCCTCGTGCCTTCAGACTGTGAACATGAGGAAAACATCAGTTATTCTCTCAGCCAAAGAGAGTGTAAGAAGCACTCAAGCATTTCTAATTAAAGAAAACTGGTCTTGCAGATGGGCTACACACCAGTCCTATGATCACATGAAACTTTAAGCTATGACATTTTTTGCTCTCTGTTTCTAAGACTATTGCAACAAATGTAATCATAACTCCTCTCCTCTTGTACTCTCTTTGGGTCAGTTCCCAGTGCTTCCCCAGACCAGGAGATTTTTTGTAAAACTGGCCAGCTCTTTCCAATCCCTCATTTCCTTTGCTGATGGCAGTACGAAAAGAACAAACGTGAACTCATCCAGAACTTTCGAGGCATGGAAAACAATTTGAGCCATGCTGCTGGAAGCAGATGGATTAATGCCAAAGCTATGCTCTCACTGCCACTTCAACAGCTGGGCAGATTTAGCCTCTGCTTAGAGAGCACAGCTGCACTGGGAGCACAAAGGATCTCAGCATGAGCTCAGTTGAGACAAGAGGTGCCTGAGTGGTGGGGAAAGCTGATGAGAAACATCTGCTTTTGAAGTCAGTAGCTCTGAGGCAGCTGTTGAAGATGTCCTGGGTGCTCCCTGTCTCTGGAGTTGGCTTCAGCTGTCAAAATTGATTATGCTGGGGTGCCCCCTCAATGGGGCACAAACTGGGAAGGAGGAAGAATGACAGCAGGCTGTGAAGTACAGTGATCTATTTTCTGCATTCTTGTTTTGCAAAAGATATGCAGAGTCTCACCAATGGGCAAATTATCATCCTGCAGCTGTATAATTTTTAAGAATAACTAAATTTGAACTCACAACTTGAAAGTTAACACAAACTATCAGGAGAGAAGGTCCTCAGCAGAACTTTCCCGATACACAGTGGGGCACTGCAATGTCTGGAGCGGTAACATTCAAAACTATAGCATCTAAAATCAGAAGTCACCTCTAAAGTTGTGTCCATGCTTGCCCTAATCCTGCCACAGCAGCAAATGACACAAACAAAACTCAGAACTCTTCAAGTCTCAATACCCAGTTCCAAAGCCATGGAGACAAAAGTATCCTCTGAGCAGAAAACCAGCACCACAATTAAATGTCTAATCAATATTTTTAGACAGATCACCTGAAAAACCTACAAGTCAGCGCTGAAAACTGGAGCATGCAACAGCAGCAATGCAGAACCAGCCTTCTGTGTTCTCCAGGCATCCTCACCAATATGTGGTGTTGCATCCTGCAGCTGGAGTGGTCTCAGTCACCTCTTGCTGATGTTTTAACTCAGAGTTAGAGCAAATCTCTGTCATTATGGAGTTACCCAAGTCTCTGAAAAGTACTGAGCCTGACAGAGAGTGAACCGACTTTACAGCCTGTAAGATTTGCCAGCAGAAAGATTTTCAATGAGAGACCCATGTTCAGATATTTTTCCTGAATCCTGTTTTCTGAACTCCCCTGGGAATCTGTGGTTCCTGTCCAGTTAGTTCCCTCTCTGGCATTTCTGTTGATTTCTTTCTCGTCCACCAGTAAAGCAGCTCCCTTGCCACAAAGACTTTTTTCAAATTATTTTAAGCATTAATGCTTTCCCATAAAACTCTGAGGTAACTTTAAGACCATTGCTTTCTCTCTATGGATGCAGCACCTGCTTTCTTTGAGCAGCCTACAGCAAGCTGTCAAGTACTGCCACAATTCTGCATAAATTACAAAATCATTAAGGCTGAAAAAGACCTCCAAGATCACCAAACATTGAATATTACCATGCCCTCTAAAACAGTGCAATGTCTATGTGCTTTCTGAACACTTCCAGGGATGGCTTCTCTGGGGAGTCTGTTCCATGTTCTCTCCAAAATACCTCTCAAAATGCAGTTAGACACTGTCAAATGCTATACAAAACTTCCAACACTCCTGAGCACACTTTTAAAAGATGCTTCTTAAACCAAACAGTAAAAAACATAAGGAATATATTGAAACAAGAATGGAAAAAAATCTACTTCCCAGGTATCAAAGAGCTGAAGGGTGTGCAGAGGGAAGTTACAGAGGTATGGCTCAATATGAAGACGTTTAAACACACAAGTGTCATCTTGTTTGAGAAGATATTGCCATACTTGCAATCACTGAATCCAAGCCCATGAGTCTATAACACAACCAGGTATAACATGAAGGACAGTGTACAGATGGATATTTAAAAACAAAAGTGCTATGCTTGGAAGGCTGGAAGACCTCTCTCATTTCCCAAAGACATAAAGAGCCACCTATTACTTACAGCTCTGTGAAAGAAAAACATTTAAGTGGTTTGATATCTTTTTGTGCTTTCTTATCTTGAAACCAAGCCCTAGCTAAGTATGTGATTTTCTGTA
This sequence comes from Thryothorus ludovicianus, assembly GCA_013397245.1. Classification (NCBI taxonomy): domain Eukaryota; kingdom Metazoa; phylum Chordata; class Aves; order Passeriformes; family Certhiidae; genus Thryothorus; species Thryothorus ludovicianus. Next base: position 2,619,163 of record VZTB01016677.1, on the reverse strand, counting down.
GAGCTGCTTCTTGGTATTAGACAGGTTTCCTGAAAACCTTTTTCCCTAATCTAAAAAAGGAATTATTTCATCCTAATATTAGACTGCAACCCCTTTACATAACCCCCCTGGTTTTGCAGTTCTAGTGGGAAGGATTTTATGATCAGCAGGGATGTTCACCATCTGAGGGGGTAGGAGGTAATGTCCTGTTCCAGATTAGATTAATGCAGAGCTGGAAGAGCAGACTGTGTAATTACAGGGAGGGGAAGCATTGAAACAACAGCTCCAGGTAAGCCCCCACTCAGCAAAACTTTAGAACTGTTAAAACACAGAGCACGAACAACTGGTGAGAAGCTCCACTCAGGGGTAACACGGGAAGGCTGTTAAGCCTGTTTTGCCACATAGGGCTGAAGTGGAAGCTGCTGGGTGTGAAGGGTTCTTGTCTGGGAAGAAACTCTCTCTCTGAGCTACTGCCTGTAAAGGGAACCTACTCTGCAAGAGGGAAGATGCACTCCCCACTGCCTGCCTTGCAGCAGGGGCTGTGCCCAACACAGCGTGCTGCCAGCAGTGCTGGATGCAGCCTGTGCCAGCAGCAGCTTTCCTCTCATGTGCCTGGTGTGAAAGGCTGCAAACCAGCCCAGAACTTCCACACAAGTGGCAACTCATGAAGGGTCTCAAAACCCAGCAGCTCTGCCAGGCAGAAACACACAGTGCCAGGTTTAAAAGCTGCCACCAGCCTTACACTGTCACCCCAGTGAGCACTTCAGCACAGGGCAAGAGAAGCCAAAGCCTGGCACACCTCAGGCAGGGGCTGAGCTGCACCTTTACAGCAGGAGTCTTGCTCCCAGGTCAGCAAGGACAGTATTTGGGACAAATCCTTGTGCCAGTGACTGAACACAAGTAACACTGGGAAAGGGAAGGAGGAAGAAGCCCTTCAAATGGACATCTGGGTAGGTTAATAGCCAAAGAATCTCCATGAGGGAGTAATGAGGGGCAGCTCTACTGCTTGTCAGGCCTTCAGGAGACACAGGCAAGCTCTGCACCTTCATTGCTGTGTTTAGCTCTTTTGCCACAAAGCAAATCCGTCTGAGCAAAAAAGTTCATACCATTCAGGGACCTCAGAGTGGTGCTCTTATATGAACCTGATGGACAGGGAGTTAGGAAGTGCAGTGCCCTCTCTTATGTCCACTCAACCACTATTTGAGATAACCACAAATACCTTGGTTGAAAATGATTAAGTGATTTTTAAACCTGCACTCCATTTCTCAACAGACCACACACAGAAACACGTGTCAAACAGTCATTAGAGTCAGAGGAGCCTCTAATCAGCCAGAGTACGAGGGCACTGCCTGCTCATACCCTAGCCAGTTCCACAAGAGAGCAGAGCTGTTCTGCCACCAGCCTGCAGCAAAAGGTCAGCTTTCCTACAGACTTCATTCCCACTGGAGCAGACTGTGTAAAGAAAGGTCAAAGAAATCTCAAAGATAGCTATACTACACACACCTCATAAACATAAAAATATAAACAAGTGTGTGTATATGTGCATATATAGCTGATTTTTTATACCCCTAGTCCTCAGCTCTGGATAGCCTAAGAATCCAGCTAACTCACACTCATGGTTTGCCCTGTAAAACAGGCACTGTCTGCATTTATTTTAGTAACAGGGAAACTGAGGGTCTAAGCAAAACCAGCACACCCCAAGCAGCAAATGCAGAGCAGCCTCCAGCTTCTTTGATTAATTATTTGGGGAATTTAGTTCATAATCTGCTCCACAAAACAGGAAAAAAAATTCAAATGTAAGGGATACAAGACACAGTGCTTCTTTAAGAGGCTCCTCACTGCACCATTGGAACACATGGCTTTTTGAAAAAGCCATCCCAGAGAGTCATATATAGAAATTAGGATCTGGGGTTTTTTGTATTTCTCCTTTAAAAAGGTCATTTCTTAATTATACCAAAAAAGTCACATCTGGTAGGTAATGTTATGTTGTCAGAAAGCAGTTAAAATGTATTCTGCTGTGTACAAGAGAATATCATTGCTGGACATGCTACAGACATGCTGCATGAACTTCTGGAGCAATAGCTACTAATGCTGCCAAGGGAATGAGCATTAGAGTCCAGGAATCTGCAATCAGCTCTGGTTACACATAAGTCAAAGCCAGACTGAAGGATTTTCATTACATTCATCTGTGGCAAATCTCTACTCAGCTGGTTTTGCACATAACCACATCTGCTGAGACATGATGCAGCTGCCACAAACAGCTCTGGAAAAAGGTCCTAAATGTATCAGGCTACAAATGGGTAACAGATTCCTTCAGCACCACCTGAGCTATGTTGTGGCACACATTTCCTGCCACAAAACAGCAGCAGTGCTTCCTGTAACAACAAGCACCAGCAAAACTCACAAGGTAACTGGGGTTTTCCCTTCTGGGAGGCTGGAGGCCCTAGATAAAAACTAGAACAAAACACGCCCAGTTGAAGATGGAAACCTGCCGCTGTGGAAGTAGGAGGGTGGGGAAAAATTGCTACACTGTTAAAATATTTCTGTGCACTAAAATACTGAGTGTGAGGCAGAAGGCAGAAGAATAATGACTCAGGTCTGATACAGTGGTTGTGAAAGTATGGGGAGGAAGTCAGATTTAGGTCTTAGCTGTGGAAGGATGTTCCCTTTTCACCATTTGCTTTCTTTGTCTCTTCTGCCCTTCACTGTGCTTAGGAAACTGAAATGCCTTGTTCCATTTTACTTTTTATTTCTGATCTGTTTCCCACCCCATCCGTCTTTCAGGGGCATAATGTTGCTCTTATATCTCTGCTTCCAGTAGAAAAGCAAAAATTACATTACAAAGCAGCTGCTAACTGAAGAAAGTGTTCTGATTGAGTTATTTCTTTTTTCTGAAATTGGACCTAGCACAAGCATTATTTTTACCAATCTCTTCACTCTTGTGACCAGTGACAGGACAGAGGGAACAGGATCAAGCTGAGGCAGGGGAGATTTAGGTTGGGTATAAAGAGAAGGTTTTTCATCCTGAGAGTGGTTGGTCACTGGGACAGGCTCCTCAGGGTAGTCACCACAGCACCAAGCCTGACAGAGCTCAGGAAGTGTTTGGACAATGCTCTTGGGCACATGGTGTGACTCCAGGGGTGTCCTGTACAGGACCAGGAGTTGGGCTTGACAATCTTGATGGGCCCCTTCCAACTCAGCACACTCTATGATTCTCTCACTGATTCCATGAAAGGGACCCTGGAAGTCACAGTGTCATTTCTTGGAAGTGAAAAGTTATGAGTTATGGGTCACTTCAACAGGCTTATGTCATTGTTTAATTTAATGGCCTTTAATTACATATTGCAGCAGATGACTGGAGGCTAATACTGAAACCCAGGGTGCAATGATATATCACAAATTATCTTACCAGCTGTTTGTTGAAGTTCTGTACACACTGTTCAAACTGCTCATCTTTTGTTTCATCTGCTTTACCAAGCTTCTGAAGGACCTGCAGAGAGAGAGAGAAGGAAGACTTCAAACACAGATACAGCAAAGCAGAGACAAAGAAACAGTTGCATGGTTTTGGTCCTTAGGCTGAGAGAAGTTAAAAAGTCACCCTTATTCTTGTGCTCAAAATTTTCAGAATATTTTTCCATACAGTCATAGCTTGAAAACAGATTTACAGATGAGTCAAGAAGAACTCAGGCCTCTTACATTTTGCTGTACTGAAGAGCATGACTGAGGCTTGTCTTTCACTGATCTAATGCTTTTTGCAGACAAAGCAATAGCAATCCAGTTATCTCTTGAACCATCAAGACACAAACCATCCCTAATATGCCTTGTGTTGTGCAGTTACACTTATCCTGATTTAACACTGGTCTCTAGTCCAGACAGGGTGGGGTTCTGCTCCCAGAACAGCTGGATGGTGCTCAAACACAGAAAGCTGTGCAGAGATCTCAGGGAGGCAGGGTGGCTGGAGCAGTGAAAGTCCCACCTTCTTTCCACCTTTTTTCACTATGCATGTGCTTGGCAAGAGCTGGCTGCTGAAAGCCACTGGGCACCTTACACCATTAATCTGTGTGGCACTCAGTCCAAGTGTCACTTCTGAGAGTGCCAGCAGCCACCTCCATGCACAGAGCTCCCCACAGACTGTAAAAAAATCCTTATCACACTACTTCTCTTATCACCCTTCTCTCTTAGTTCCCTCTCCATACAGCTAAGTGGATTGCTCCCAGGCTTAGAAGAAAACAGCATTTCATGTTCTGGGCTGACAGGTACATTCATCACAAGAAGTCTGGGAAACCTGTGGAGGAGGGCAGCAGCTATTAGCCATGCCCCAAAGCAACTCCAGCTGCAGGCAGATTGGGATACACTCTGTAGCTGGTTAAGACTGATTTTATCACCTCTGAATCAAAACTGAAACCTACTCATGTCAAAAAAAAAAAAAAAAAAGCCTTATTTCACAAGGGCAGTGAAACCACAGAAAAGCTCACTCAGCCCTCAGCGACAGGAGGTTTTGGTGAGCCAGAGGTGAGCTAGAAAGGGAGCTAAGGGAGCACATCAACAAGCAAGGCAGCCCTGTCTGGAAAGGGCATGACTGTCCAAGAGACAGAAAGCACTGGAAAGCTGGGCTGGAGTCTCCTTTACCCACAAACCCCAGCTACCATGTTCAGCCCCTTTTGGAAAGAAGGGGATTAAGGTGAAAAAAGCAGGTCCCTGTTACTGCCATCAGGTCTTCAGGCAAACCATCAGTAACTGTTCCCAGACTCTGAGGGACTGACTGCCAGAGAGCCATGACAGTCACCCAAAAGAGTTTCCTACAGCTGCCTTTGCTACCCATGGAGAACATACAGAGAATTTTTCCCTTGCAAGGCAGGGATTAGTCTTTCACAATTAATCTCCAAAATGGAATTGAAAAGGATCATGTAACGGGATGTAGAATAGAATATTTTCAATCTGAAGTGACCTACAACAATAATTTAGTCCAACTGGTCATGCACCTACTGGCCCACTCTCGTGTCTTTTTTTATACTGTTGAGGTGGAGGATGCACACCTGTTGGCTAGTAGAGGATGCCTATTTGGCTAATGTCAGTTCCTCTCTTCCCCATGCATGAATGGATATCCCCATCTCACCCCTGACCACAGTAAATTACTGTAGTGGAAGATGTGATAAATCAGCACAGTTATTCAGCATCCAGCTCCTAAATCCACTTATTTCAGCTGGGATTAAATGTCTGAGGGAATCACTGTTTATAATTCTACCTCTGATCAACAGCTTCTCTTCACCTCCAGAAATTGCTGAGGCATTCCTGGGTCAGCAAAAGAAGGAAAAAGGACAAACAGACAAAGAGTGCCCTCTTTCTCACCAAAAGCTGAATCAAGAACCATCAGAATTTTAAGTACAACTTTCTACAGCTCAAATGCCAGCAACAAACACTACAGCTACAAGTGCCTAATGTACTTGGTAAATCTGTCTACACAGCAGGACATAGACAGGATGAATATTCCCTTCTTCCTCACAAACCCTTGGCACATAAGAGCTTGTTGGAGAGAGAAGAAGCAACGCTGTTTGTACTGGCAGAGTCCTGTACACCAGACACTGGTGTCTCCTGTGCCCATCCACTCTAGCAAAGGGAGTACATCCCATAGCAAATGCTGCTGAGGTTACACATTCCTCTGCCATGCCAGCAGGAGAGAGGGACTCAGTGTGGCCTCATCTTTCTCATCAAGTGGTATGGGCAACCTCCTCCAGATATTGTTCAGCTGCACTCCCCTAGGCTGTCAGATCTACGGAACAGGGATTTCCCACCTGGTGACTTTCGAGGTGTTCAAAGAGCAGGCATACCAACAGCATCCATCACTGATAACAGAGTATGCAAGCTGTAAATTCCAGAGCAGAATTATGCTCTCACTGTGCAGATCAATAGAACTACTGGGGATACAAAGGAGATTGTTACAGGGCAACGCCTCTGTCTGGCTAGTCAAAAGACGTGATGCTTTCAGGCCTGGAGGGGAGGGAAGGAGAGCATTTAATTGGGAGGAATCTGGAGTATGTCACCAGGGTCAAAGGTCTGGAACAGCCTCAGTGCTTCCTGGTGTAAGACACTGAGCAGCACTCACAGACTATTCATTACCCAGCCACATGCCTGCTTCCATCATATCCATGGAGTTAATTTCCAGTTCTATTGGCCCTTGGGGAACATGCACACTTAGTCTGGGAACATCTGGCCAGCTGGGAAAATCTTGTTCCACTGTGCCGAGGTGTTCTGCACAATTCCTGCAAAACACTGGGCACTGCAAAGGGCTCTAACTCCCAGCCTATCTCTGAGGAGAAAACTCCTGCTGTAACAGTAAAGCTCAGGTGCGAAGCAGCTCTGAATGAGGAGGGAGGAAGTAAGAAACCTTCGTGATTCCACAGTGGTGACAAGGGGTGGGTGAAACAGATGACTTGGGGATGCTGCAGAGAAATAAAGCAAGGAAAACAAAACCAGGTGCAAGAGAGAGGCTGTGAGAAGAGAAACCCTGGCTACACAAAAAAAAACCTGCTCGTTTCCTACTCTACTCCCCACATGGGAGATGAAGGCTTGTGCCCCATGTCTGCTGACCCAACAGCCAAGCCACAGTCATACAATGATCCCTTTTTTTACCTGCTATGCTGCAGCAGAGAGGCAACAGCCCTGGGCTGCAGCAGGACCGTTGTTATCTCCCCATAATACTCTCCCTCATAACCAGATCTGCCCCACATGAACAGCCCAGAGGTCAAACCCCAAGTGATCTGAGCAGCACAGAAGGACGGCGCCACAATGCTGGCCCTCAAGCCTACTCCCAGCTCCCCCATCAGAGAGCTCTGCTGGCAAGTTGTACTAACAAATCCCTCTGGACTCTCTGCACCAGGCAGGGATGGAGCAGCTGGCCCTGGGTGTGCTGCTGGCCACAGACATGTCTGTGCTCACTGCTAATAACCCGTGAGCTCACGGGACAACTCCCCTCGCCAGGCTGGTACGTGCCGTCATAGGTCAGGCTATTCCGGGTGAGCCACGGCTGCTCCCTCCTTCCCCTGCGACAGATTTTAATCCTCCAGCTCACTGCAAAGCCAGATAAAGTTCGCATGGAAACTTCAGGCTCTTTGATAGCTATTAATGGAGCAGATTTACCAGGGTAGGAGACAGGACTCCACTGCAGCTCCCAAATCTCGGGGCGGATCAGGGATGGTGTGATGCGTCAGCTGCTGTCTGGAGGCAAACCACACCAGAAGCAGGCATGGATCTGGCATTTAGAAGATTAAGCAGTAACCATGGCTAGGCTCCTTGGTCTGCCCTTGACCTCAGGAATTGTGACCCTGCATAAGGATAGGGACCATTTCAAGATGGTGCAAGATAGGGTGCTGGAGGGAATACTTTGTATGAATCCCACAAAACACCTTTCAGAGAAACAGATTTCAGAGGAGGCTCTAGTGTGGCTGTGGGTTTCAGTCTTGATTGACAGTGACAGGATGGGGCTGTCATCCCTGGCCTCAGGCACCAGATATCTTTCTCAGAATTTCTCAGAAACCAGGTCTCTACTAATAATTACAGTTGGACCTGCAAATGCTCTGCATTCACTACGACCAACAGGCACAGACCAGCTACTGTAGCATCTCCAAAGAGAGCCAAATTCCACCCACAGAGGCTCAGTTTTTTCTGCATTTGAATAAAAGCAACAAACAAAACAGGGAGACTCAGTTCGACTGAAGTTTTAAAAGCACTTTAAGAACCTAGAAGCAAGATGTTATTAACAAATCAGTAAATAATTACATTCATATCACAAATCTGCTCTTGTGGGCAGAATCATCTGCAATAAATTTCAAAACTTTGAGAAGAGATAACACAGAAGAAGTGAAAGGGAAACAGGAAAATCCTCATACCAGAGATGAGGCCTTGGTTAGCAATGGTCAGAGAAGTAAAGGAATGAAATAGCCTTTAAAAACAGCAGCTGTTCCTAGCAAATTTAAAAATTTGCTTTGGGCTATACGGTGGGCAGGTTCTCCTCAAAGACCATTAGATTCACACAATGACTGATCATTACCTAAATATCATAACTTTATACAACTCAAAAGGAAGCATCTTACCTGACTGCAGTTTACTCTTTTTTCCCAGGTTTGTACAGGTGGAAAGACCTGAAGGGCAAGGCCCCAAACTGATTAGCATAGGGTCTCCAGTGCTCTGCTTCAAGCACTGGGTGGGAAGGGAATGGTGATCTGGACATCAGCCCTGTGACCACCAAATCCTGATACAGAGCAGCAATCCCCAGAAAGGACAAACACTTGTTAGCAGTGCAGCAGCTGTCAGCATCAAAAAGCAGTATCAGACCAACTAAAATGCAGTTCTGCTTTGCTCAAAAAAGCAACAGCAATCACATTTATGCTTTCTAATAAAGAAATATATGCCAGCTGCTTAATGCAGCCACAGTTCTCAGCCAGCACCTTCCCTCGCTCCCTTTTGAAATATCAATGCCACAACACAACAAAAGCCCTGAAACCCCAAATATTCTCAACAAACCCCATGCAGACTCATTATGTGAACCAATAACTTAACAAAACTCTATTTTCCATGGCCTATGGTTCACCCAGGCCAAGGACCTTTTTAGAGAATGTAAGTGATGAGCAGTAAGGCAATAAAATAAATGTATTTATTTTGTGGATCTCAAACAAAGCTAAATCTGCCTCTGAAACCTGATTTTGTGGTCCAGCCCTGATGAAGAGGAAGTCATTAAGCCCACAGCCAGGGAACATCAGCCCTACAAGCTCACATCTTAGTCCCCAAAGTACCAGAGAGGGGCTGCACTTAAATCTCACTGATATGGGCCCACTGCCCCTAAATCACCTCATCTCCTCTCCACCCCTCATCAACAACACCTCTGACTGTTGCTGTGTCTGCCAACTCCAGTGCACAAGCTCCAAGTACCAAATGGGCACTGAGCCAGTAACTACTGTGACTAATTTTGAATTGCAATAAATTGGCATGTGCCAATGGCTCAACTAGCAACAGAACAAATAGATCTTTGATCTCAGGCTGCTGCCTGTTATTCCATGGAAGACATTCTACTCAGAAGAGGAGAAGAAAACAGTGTCCAAGTCAGATGGTAAGCACAAAGCCACGTAACTTAATAAGGTACAAAGGAAGCTTCAGAAGCTTTTTTTAAGCCTCATTTCTTCTGTGCCCAGATGCAATGTGACTTGTTCAATGAAGTAGACTTTTGCTCACAGAATACTTTGGTTATTGCATTCAGATTTGGGAGAAAGAGCAGCAGTGGGAATCTGCCCCCCCTCCAGCCCTCCCCAGGAGAAGGGCACGTCCTCCTGCCCTCCATGCCTGACTCCAGGCTGGTTTTGGGGACAGCCTGGCTTTCCTCATGCAAGCCTGACACAATTAAGTCTTTCTTTCAAACAACTGAACTAAGGAAGATGGGGGTGGAGAGGAAGAAACTCCAAACATATTAACGCTTCATTTTAAATTGAGGAAATTATTCCCATAGCTGAGCAATCACCAAGACCCTTGGATCACTGGAAGATGGGAAAGGGCAATGTCAAACTTGGCACAGACAGAGCAGTTCTTGTTTGCTTCTTACTTGCTAACAAGGTTCAATAGATCCCACAAAGACAGGACACTGCCTCTGCTACAGAATTAAGTGCTGGGAAATGAGGGTCCAATACTGCATTTTGTTAGAGACTTCCTGAATGACCTGGAAAAGCCATGTCTAATGTCATATCCATACAGCTGTAAGGAGGAGTGTTTGGTCAGCGTGTCACAGTCACCAAATTTATCTCTGGCATTTCCAGCTGGCAAATGGGAGAGGAACAGAGAGAGGAGATGACCAGTTTTCAGTGCTCAGCTTCTTCCCAGGCCACTGTCACCCTACTGACAATACTCAATTCTTCCCAAAGAAGGTACCCAACACTTTGCCTTTGATTTCCATGCTGCGATCAAATCACTCATCTAAAATGGGATTTGACATTTCCCTGCCTTAATGCCACTCCCACTCTGGGAAGTCTTCACTATCTGCTAACACTGTCTCTAACTGTAGTATATTGTCATCAAGTAATGCTCTAAAAAATGTCCACAGTCTTTTACATCATTGCAAGACTCACTGCTACAGAGCTGGGCTACAGTATCCCAGTGGGATGGGTTGATTCTTGGCTTCCCAGAACACAGCAGAGGGATGTGTCCCACAGGTCAGAATTCTAAACCAAAAGGCACAGTACGTACTGTGCAGCTAATCTGTGCTGATTCTAGTCTCATACAGACTCATTAAAGAAAAAGATAAAGATGACATTCAAGTGTACACAAAGCCCAGGGGCTCAGTCAATGTTTTGTGGCATCAGCTTTGGGCAAAAAGCCTATAAATAACAAGCTCTTTGAAGAAATGGGCAAGCTCTCTCTATATGCACTCCCTTGCTTTTACTTCAGATAAGCACTTTCAGTGGGGAAAAAAATTGTTCATATTACTCTTGAATGGTTCCAGTTGAGTTCTAAAGAAAAAACAACAACAACAACAAAAGTACAAACTTAAAAACCCAAACCTGAAACTCAAGAGCTCCCCAATTTCACTGGGATATATTTAAAAGCTACACCCCAAGCTCATTGTTCCATCTAAAATATTACTCACAGTAATTAAAAAAAAAAAAAAAAAAAGTCACAAATGAAATTGTTCCCTTAACAGTAGTATATCCAGTATTTTTTATTAGTTGTCCTAGGAAAAGCTTAAAATATACTTGCAAGGATTTTTCAATCTGACAGTGTAGGAGCCTTCTATTATTAAAAGCCCTAAAGTAACAGTAGTCAATTGTCAGAAGACATTTCTGAGCAAATCAGCAGGTTTTTTTAAGTCATATGACCAGTCCCCAGATTTTCATCCATCTAAGAAGAGGTTGCCAAGCACAAACTCTCTCCTTACAACAACTCCTGTGAACATTTCTGCACCAAACAGATTTGCTCTGTTAGATACCAGCAAGACAGGCCCTGAACCTGGAGACTTTTAGAAGGAAGATGCCATGAAGAGACCAAGTCAAGACCATCTGGCTGCCTGGCAGCAAATGCTTTCATCTCTGCAAAGGTCAGAGCCAGAGTGGTTCACTGTTTTCCTCCAAAAGCACAAATCAAGGTGAAGGACACCTGTATAAGGTACAATACAGATGACATTTCCTGATTTCACCATTTGGGGAGAAGAGCGCCCTTCCACGTTTCAGTGCCTACATCAGGTATGGATTTCCCAGCAGTGTGAAAGGAGATGCTGTCCCCATGCTGCCAGTCACGTATGTTCTCATAGCAGGCAATGACATGAGGAGTTCAGCTGCCCCCTCTTCCCTATGGATCACAACTATGTCCTCAACATAGAGCTGTGCAGACTTCTCAAGTGTCTTTTTCCTTCTGTAAGAAGATGCCAAGAGCTGCTGAGAGAGCCCAGCTCAGCTGACATTAGCACAGGGCAGCAAGGGTGCTGTGCTGAGGTTCTGCCACACCTGCACCAGACAGCGGGGACTGCCGAGTGTCTGCGTCTTGTGAGTCTGGCAGATGAAGCCAGAGCAGGAGGGGCACCTCCAGGTGCTTTTGCTCTTTTCATTTCGCTATTTTTTAGAGAGGGCTCCTTCATATGCTAAAACAGCAGCAATTGTTTGCTACATCCTTAAACACGGTACATGGCAAAGCATGCAGTGCTCCAAGTTCTGTCCTTCACAGTTTGCGGTTCTCAGATATCCAGATCTGGTTCAAGCTCAGCAGCTTTTATTTTTGACAGGAGTCTCAGAGCTCAGTTACCAGCCTTGGACAAGATGGCTCTGCTCAGCTTCATGCTGGAAGGGTGTCGACAGATGCTGAATATATTACGAACAAGTGGACATGAGCTGTCTCTCCCTAAGGAGAAGAAAAAGGCACACTGAGGAAAATTGGTCACTATAATTCAATTGGAGAGATCTGTTCAAAACACCTCAGATTGTTTTTATTCCTGTTGTGCACCATACATTTATCAACATTAAGACAGGTCCATGAAACAACACAGGAATGACAACAAAACTGCTGCAAAGTATTTCAAGCAGAGCATTGCACAGCTAAAAATGACTCAAAACATCTCTTTATTTGATGAGATGTGGTGGAAGAAAAAGCATTTCCTCTTCTTTTTTCATCCAAGAAAGGCACCACCAATGATAGATAGATAGATGTCTGTATCTATAGATACAGGTATATTTTCACTCATATCTTTACAGATGTCACGTGGAATGCCTAGAGATTTTGGTACTATCCCATACATAGTTACTGAAATAACAAGATTCTTCAATCAGCAGAACTCAGTACCTTTCATTTAGAGGAGTGCTGATGGACTAACTCTCCTCTCTAACCCTGGTACTCCATGCCCCAGAAAATCCCAAATCCAGGCAACCAGGATTGCTGATTACAGCATCAGTGCAGCTGCAAAAGCTTGGTCTGCTTAGTATCATCATTCATCATATGCAACCTCAAGGCAAAAGGCCTTTCTTGTTCCAGATTTGTTTACAGTGGGATCCCAACCCTGGAGTTTAACTCTTCAGAAGTGCTGCAGTACTAATGCAGTATCACACTAACAAGGATGAGACTGGACAATGTGTCCAGCTTAGCAAAGGGCAGAAGGGTTGCAAAGCACACATACCTGAAAACCTTCAAGTCTCCTACAGACAAAAGATGCAGCTCACTCCACAAATATCAAGTGACAATGGATAACACTTCTAGCACTGCTTACATAAGTGTAGTTTTGCAAAGTTGAAAAGCAAGGACTGGAAGAAGTGGAAATGGAATGATAAGAAACCCTTTCCAGCAAATTTTTCCCACCTGTCATAAGCATACAATTGTTTCTGACCAGGAATACAGAAGCGAGGTAAGGTAGATACAAAGACATGTGGACTGCTAACATGACAGAGCAGTTCTGAGGGGGTTAATGCAACCCAGTCTCTCTACCCTGATTGTACATTTGTACCTTCATTTTAGACAAAAAAGGAGCCAAATCCAGGAGCTTTCTTGTCCTATAAAGAATGGATGAATCCACTTCTCTAAATGCTGATGTTGTTCTCAGTTCATGTTGGTTATGCATATGGCTTCTCTGGACACCACTCAAAACCACACCTTTCTGCCCAAGTAACTGCTAGCACTGTCCAAAGGTCAACAGATGGTTGACAGGTCAACTCTACAGAAACATGAGGCCAGCAAGTTGTTCATGATGTCCGCAAAGGGTTGAGGAGTTCCATCAACTTATTATAATACATTTTTCACCATAATGTCAGGGGAACATTGGTGCAAATCCTTCACACATCCAGTGGAGGATATGGAGCACCAAGGCCCAGTCGAAGAGACCGATATTTCTATTTGGGTTAAACATCTGCTGCCAGACCAGGCCTTGGAGAAGACAGCATCAGAAGAAAGTCATGTTCCTGAAAGAATGAAAGCTTACCAAAGGCCTGTTACAGCAGACAAAACCATCCCTTTTTGGGTCATTAATCTGAAACAGCCTTCTAAGCAATAGTAACCAAAAGGTGCTCTCACTCAAGCACCATTGCTGGGTGTCAAGCTATGCATACGCTCAGGACATTTCTGGCTCAGCCATCACTGGACAAGGATCTGCTCCTCTCTCACTGTGCTTCAGCATCATTTTCTTGGAGATTCAAACAGAACAAGCTTCCCCTAACAGTCCTCATCCTTCAGGGCCAGCTCTGTTCTTTAGGTCTAACCTGCTGTGGGAGGCAGGAGAATTTTTGTCTTGCAACAAGGTTCATTAACAGGAGACTCTTCTGAAAGAACAACAGGGATGCAAGGCAAGAAATGAAATCCCAGCAGTCAACTAAGACCACATGCTATTTCCAGATGGCTTATGGACATACACCCACAAAACATGTCATTAGCTGTGCACAGGTGGGGCTAAGGCTACCAGCCAGTTCTAAGTTCAGCTTGCCCAGAGAACCCAAAACCACGCAGTCATACTGACAGCTCCACAGTTATGAATATTTACCACACATTTAATGAGAGCATACCCAAAATGCCAAAATAGGTAATAACCTTTCAACACTCCAGTATCTTAAATGAGAATCTGCAGCAATTAGTCCATGAAAATCCATTAAGGTTTAACACCTCCCTCTTTCACACGCAGCCATGGTTTGAAATTCCTGTTACATTTTCATTTGCAGAAGGCTTCCCCTGTTTTTGTATCTTATTAAGCACACACATGCAGACAAATACAAAATCACCATCTAAACTTAGACTGGAGAAGTTAACTCTGCTGTAAATGTCACTGGGTTTAAGCCAGGCTGGGAGGGGAACAAGTTTGTGTTACTGTCAATCAAAAGCCAGGCAGAGACATATTGCTGTATCAAACACCATTGTCAGCTGTCTCCCCCAAAGCAAATGCAGGGTCTGTTCTCAGAATCTGCAAGCCCTTGCTGTGGCCATTAATAACCAGGGACACTGGTAATATCCTCCCAAAGCCCAGCTCCACATGCCACCACTTGATGCTACAGCCTCACTTGCAAAGGCCTAAAATTTCAAGTGGATTCACAGAAAACAAGAATGATTAATGCATGAATCAATAGAGCTGGCCCTGGTTTGCAGAGCAGCACACAAGAGTGGACTGAACCAAGCACAGGCTCAGCTCACCAGCACCATCACTCAGGGGGTGTCACAAAGAACCAGCATTTGCTTTGCACCATCCCAGTCACATCCTGTTACAGAGTGACATGGATGCAGCCTGGCTCTTGCAATCTCCCATCTCTCAAAAAGGGCTCACTGAGAATGTAAGATTCTCTGGGAAACCTGTGGTTACTCAGCACCCTGGGAGGAAACCCCCTTGCCTTTACTTGATTCCAGCTTTGTAGCAGTGCTTGTGGACAAAACTGGGCCCACTCATTTTGTTTTGCATCTAGGATATGAAAGAGCGTAAAGACGGAGATGGCTTCTCATACACTACAGACTTTAAATTTCCAATACAGACCTTTTAAAGCAGAGCAGAGACAGTACCTAAAGAAAAGGCAGAGTAACCAGAAAAAAGATATGGTCTGTGGCTTTCTGCATGGAGTAAAGCTGGGCAGTACCTAAAGAAGGGGAGTTACACCCCTCACCTTGGTCCCCAGGCATGTGTATCTCTGGAACTACAGCCACCAGTACCTGAGCACTCCCTGTCCACCACATTGCTTGCCTTTCTGTTTATCCTTTAAAAAGCACCTGTATGTCTACAGACATCATTATCATTCCTTCAATCCTCTGTCATAATTAAAGTGATACAAATATCGGTCAGAATCATAATTAAGAAACATTGCTAAGGCACCTACATGCCCAGTGATACCCCCCTGCTGCTCTGTCCTGGTCTCCCTCTTACTTGGGTTCTTCTGTTCACCACCTCACATGCTTTTTGTACACATCTGGTACATCTGGTGCCACAGTTCTAAATAGCACCAACTCTTGCAAGAGGAGTGAAACACATAGTTCTCTCCCTTCCTGCACAGCTGACTTCACACTCAGCACACCTTCCAAAGTTGTTTAAGGGCCTCTTGGAAATTCAGGAACCAGAGTCTGGGTTTCTCTGTTCACTCCCACAAAAGCTGTGCAATTCAGTCTTTTGCAAACCTCCTGAGCTGTTACAATGAAGAACCATAAAGTTACCATGTCCAGATAATAAACAAAAGGGGAAAGATGTAAAGTTACAAGGAGGACAAGTTACCTTGCCAGAAATTATTAACTCAAATTGCATTTTCATTATCAACCCAGAAGCCGAGCTTTAAAATACAACTCCCTTCCCCATCCCATCACAGTATTTTATTGGCAAAAGCCACCTCGTATTTACATAGGTTAATATTTCTCATTTAAAAAGATGGGATTAGCTTCACTTAAACATAAGGAAAAACTCCAGAACACTTTCAACACGACATATAAACTGATATTTTCAGGGTGGTTCTCATTTATTCCTTTGTCAATTCTTTTGTGTTGTTGACAGGAGGCTTGAAATGGAGACAAAATAAAAGATACTCAAGTCTGGATCTGAGCTCACTCCTGCATGGGGGCAAACTGCTGTGCCCTGTGGTCTTCCAGCATAAAGGTCAGCCACGATCACAGGAACAGTTCATAGAAAGGGGAGTATCTGGGTTGTTAAAGAACAAACTTTATTTACCATAGACTTCATTTATTAGGAAGATTCACCTACTTTTTAATACTATGAACATTATATCTTCATGCTGGAGCAATCACTAGGAGCTTGCAATCTGTAGGTAAACAAGTGAAAGCATCCCAGGAATCAGAAAGGAACCTGCACTCCAGAAGGAAATATCATATAACTTGCAGCTTCAGCTGTGATATCCACTGCCTGCTCAGTCAGGAAGTTCAGCATCACCTCTGGATTCACCACATCTCTGTGGTGAATCTTTCTCTCCCACCAAAAATTTCAAAAACTTCATGGGTTCCTTGTGGGAATTTTCATCTTTTGAAAAAAGAAAAAGAAAATAGAGAGGAAAAAAATCCCACAACAAAACAGCAAATAAAAAACCAACCAACCAACCAGGAAAAACAAAAAGAAACAAACCCACCATTCTTTCAATGTTTTGTGTTTATTAAAGTTGAGAGTTCCCACAGAAAACACTTGTCACTGAAGACCTGATTTTGTCAAAGTTTTCAGCCACAACATTTGTCATGATAATGAAAATGTCTTCATACCAACCCAGATGCAGAAGATTAAAGACCACCTGGCTTGTTCTGTGAGTCATTTGGTGCTAATCTTGTTATACAGGCTAACAATAAAATCATAATGTCTGTCTGGAGCCCAAAGGCCTCGCTGACCTTCTGTGGTTAAAGCACACTTATTCCATTGCTAGCAGCGCTCACAAAAGGAAGGCTGGAACTGCTTCTAGTTGCTTTTATCTCCTCTTGCCCAAGAGTTTATTTGTAAAGGGTTACCAGGAGCCAGCAGGTGCAGATACAACTCAAGCTGTTGTCTCTGGATCACAGCAAGTCTCTTTAACCACATCACTCCTGCTTAGATCCCATGCACATTCACTGCTGCCTGCCTTTGGCTGTGCCACCACAACTGCACAGCTTTGTAAAGCCCCCTCTGACATTCAACATGGACTGCAGGAACACCACCAGGACATCTTTATGTTTGAAGTCACTAAATCTTCTATGCCAAGATTTCTGTATTTCACAAATGTTTTCTGGATTCCCTTTGCAGTAACAAGAGCCAGTCCCTTGAAACACCACCTTACACATTTTATGTCACACACAGAACAGAGAAGCCCCTGCCAGTATCTAAGAGCATTTGCATCCTCTTACATTACATTTCATATTCAACATGTTGAATTGACATGAAATAAACACCCTTGCACTATGCTGGACGACCAGGAAGGATTCAAGTGCACAATCTACTTAGGAAATTGGACCAAAGAACCTCCAAACACATCTCTAGTCCTGGACTCACTCTGCAGCAGTCCAGACATGTATGTCCCAGCCTTGCAGCAACTCTGCCCTCAGAGCAAAGTGGCCAGACTCCTATTCTGTTCAGTACTGGCTGTGCAATGCTGCTGCAAGACTCAGTGGTACTGTAAAAAAGACACAAAGAGCTGACTGCTCACACTGGAACAAGAGCAAACCCGGCTGAGTATATGTTCTAACTCACACTTGGATGCATTACAACCCTGCCCAGTACCCAGTCAGGCTGTGCTCTCAGTTTTACTGTCAGTGCTGGTCACCACCACAGTGACAAAAGCATCAAGCTCCTACCTTCAGGTAGATTCACCGCTGCAGGAGCACTTAAATGCCAGCACTCCATTCAACTCATTATGATGCACAAAATTCACTGTGAAAGTCAAATAAAAGAAGGGACCGAACAAGCTTTTGTACTTCAGTCCCACAGGATACATTTAAATGCTTTGTTACAACAAACGGGGCAAGTTACTTATTCTAAGATCTACCTCATTTAAACATTAACAGTCTCCAGACATTCGTGTACAACTTTGTGTAATGATCAGTCTCTTAAACAGCTTTTTGAAAAGCTTGTCTCTGGAACAGAGCCATGTCTGAATCTTTACTATAAAGCCAACATCTACAGCATTTTTATTCCAGATATGCAAACGATTTTGCCCTTCTTAATCCCATACATGAAATACAACAGAAGCCTTTTCCATTTGCCCAGTTCATTGCAGTGGATTTTTTCCATAGGTCATTTAAGATTAACTTTTGTTTTGACATAGACCTCCTTACCCAGGTGGTTCCTGAGCCTGCTTCTGTTCTTGCTGCTGCTAAAGTCAGGGAAGAGCAAGAACCAGCAAAAGAAGGGAACTAAAATTTCAGTGACAGGAGTGATTGAAGGTTTTGTTCACCTTCTCAGAAAATGAAATTCCCAGCAAACAAACCCTGCAGATGAGAGTCTAGATCTATGCTCTAGGAGAACAGGAAGGGCAAGGTCTCAATACATGAAATAAGGCAGAAACCAAAACAGATGATCTGGCACTGTAGGAAGCATCAGAAAGCAGCCACAGATGACACATGGAAGCTGCCATAAAAGTTACTACTTCTCTTATTATCCATGAAAGTAATTGTCAGTCAGAAGGTGATGAACAGTGACAGCCAGGTAAACACAGGCATCAGCCAAACAACCTCCACCATATATATATTAGCAAAAATCACCCTTCTCAGAAGAGACAAGGTGATCAACGAGAGAGGCACTCTCTCGTGAGAGTGCAAAGCCATCTTACCACCCTGGAAGCCAGATCTGAGCTGGCAATTTTGCTTTGCTCATGTTTGGATGGGAGTGTCCAGCTTCACCAACATACGGTGCTTCAAAACAGCATGGGTGCGAGTTGCCAGGGTTTACTTAAAAAGTACAACAAGAATACAAAGGACACATGAAATGTACACCATCATTCATGAAACTTCTTCAGAATAGGGAGAAAACTCCACTGAGTTTTCAGACCATTGCTACAAACAAATCTGTTACATCAGTGCAGGATTCCAGATACAGGAGACCATGTTAGGAAAAAAATAAATGTCTGAGCTCACTCTGCAACAGTCATGCTAGATTGTGGGATGACAGTTCAACTTTTTTTCCCAACTGTAAACAGCACAGGGAGTTAAACAAACAGCAAGGCCAGAAGATACTGGGTTGAAATTACAGATCTGGCAATAAACACAAAAGAATGTCGCGTGATTTCCAGCATGTGGTCTGCAGACTTCAAAGCCAATGAAGAACAACTATGAAAAACAAGTTGTATATCTGGCATTTACAGAGAAGGCCAAATCCTTGGAAAATAAAATTAAGGCCCCATGACCCAAGAAAAGGTTTGAAGCCCTGTTCTAGTTCATCTAGAACATAGATAAAACTTTTCTCATGAAGTACATTCCTCTCCATAGTTTTAAGGGAACCTCCTTCAACACCACTGACACATTCACATACAACTCAGCTATGGGAATGGAAGAAACCTTCTTCACCTCAGACACAATTCAGTCTTCCAGGTCTAACCTCTCCAACAGGAGCCAGTACCTGGTGTGTCTGACAAAAGAACAAGCACCTCATTAAGGCTCACACAACACAATCTACCCCAGTTATGAATACAAACTTAAACCTGGAGTAAGTGGGGTATAAAACAAAAGAAGTAGTTATCACATAGTGATAACATTTGTTGCTAAAAACCTTATAGACATTTCTCTGTTTTCTGTAATTCTCAAGCAGAAGTAAGGGGAACTAAGTAATATCTCTTCCTTGGTCTTTAAACACAGAGCCATGCCAGGCCTGCCAGTACCACAGTCCATAGTTGTATATCCAGTAATGCTCCTACCTCAGCCTCATTCAGCAACACTCAGCTACCCCAGTGTCATGGCTGTGGTCACTGCAGCCCAGCCCTGGGCACTGCAGGCATCACTCAGCCTCAGCCACGTGCTGGCTCACACGGGTGTCCTTCCAGCACAGTCACACCAGCCTCCTGGGCAGCTCCTACACACTAATTTTGGCTCAGCAGGGCTTTAATAAAAATGAGGCACGACAGCAACCAGCAAGTGTTCCATGGCTGCGGCTATCCACACTGGTAGCTCAGGAAAACAAACACGGCGTGTGCACACATCTCTGTGCCTTCATTCCCATGAGGCAAGTGCCATCACCTAAACATTTCTGCAATCACCTGCAAGAAGGAGGGTAGGCATTGAGGCTGCTGCCAGCAGCTGCTCCATTCCCCGTGCCGCTGGACAATGCTGCAGACACCTGATGGGCATGGGACACTGTTTCAAAGATTAAACATGAGTTCTCACTGGCAAGAGAGGTGCTCTGCTGACTCTCTTCCTCATCAGCCATGGGCACAGAACAAAACCTCCCTGATGGATCCCATCCTGCCACAGGTTTCACTTCTCACTCCTTAAACAGCTCTGTGTGACCACAGCCAGACAAGGACAGAAACTGGAGTGCTCCCATGGAGGGGAACAGAAACCTGAGAAGGGAGAACTTCTCTTAACAGGTAGGTAGATATTCCCCAGCTCATTCCCCGAGTCCCACCCTGCTCGTCCAACACCTCTCCCCACCAACCACCACACTTAAGTTTCAGTGATGTAAAGCCTGCAGAGCTTCAATGGCATTAAATGCTAATACTGAACAAAGACAGGGTTTGGGAAAAACAAAACAAAACCCCAAAACAAACACACAACTGATATTAGCTGCATAAAGTATCTTTAAGAGTGAAGGAAGAAGAGAACAGGGAACAACGTCTGTCTGTCACTGTGGATTCGCTGTCTGTTACCTGTACCTGGCCACAAAGGTCACATTCACCCAATATTTAGCTTCCTCCTGTGCAAACCTCGACCTCACTCATGCCTTTTCTCCTCTCTCTTTTCCTCTCCCAGAATATGACAATAGGAAACACCCTCAGGTCAGTGTGGCGACTCCAAGCCGAGACACACACACATCCCAGGAGGCTCGGAAACCACATTGGAATCGCTGCGTGATGCCCCAGCAAGAGGCAAGTGCTGAGAAGCACGTCCATGCCCCGGGCTGCAGCTCCCAACAAAAGGAGCCTTTGTCCCCTGGTGGCTTTCGCACGACTGCCAGAATCAACAGGGATCGATTCCAGCAGCGCAAGGAAACAGGATGGGGCAGGAAAGAACAGGCTGGGCTGTTCCCACCTTCTGCGCACCTCTGACTTGCACTGGGGGGGCTGCATATCAAAGGAATCTGGCTTTTAAGAAGAGTACCATCCTAAAAAGCTTCTGGCACTGGGTATGAGATATGGGATCCATCTTCTGTAGACAGCTTAAATATACAAATCATTCAAAAGTACTGCCACCTAATCCCTTCCAGGGAGAGACCTGATGGTAGCAGTTTCCAGAGTCAAAGTTCTACTTTAATTCATCTGCAATAAACAACAGGACTTTCCTTTGAAGTACATTCTCCAGCACAGATGGATACAGCAACCCCTCCACCCTCATTTTCAGAATGGAACTATCCTGCTCAGGGGATGGAGAGAAAATCTGCTTTGGACAGGGGAAATTCCCAAAGCATAGAGGAGTCCTTGCAGAGACCATGGTTTCATGAATACTTAAAAGCTTTCCCAAGAAGGCCACTGGAAACGCCTCATTTTCCACTCTCTCTCCTGCCTCTGTATCACTGCCCCTCCTTGTGCCAACCCAAGAATGCAAGGGCTGAATGTTGAAACAGGATTGAGAAACAAACCCCAATTCAATAGAGCAATACAGGTAGGGTTGAAAGTAACCAGTGGTTTCTGATGTCCCAGCCTGGCCCACAAGGGGGGGAATTGATTTTCCAAGTAGCACTGCTGCACTTATGCCCTTTTGTAAATTGTTGGGCCATTGTTTTCACTAAGTCACACCAGTGAGGGTGGATTTCGGGCTAAAAGGACTAGAAAGGCTGGACTATTACAGTAGAATGTCTCCTGTTTCTAACAATCTGGAAAACACCAAGACTTAGACTTGCTAAACTTGTATAAACTTGTATTTCAACACTAAAAATTTCCCACTCATTCCTAAAGAGGGAGAATCACTGCCAAGCCTTTTTCTTTTTCAAGATAAGATGTTGAATTCTGGTCTCAGCCTTAAAAATTTTTTTAAACTCTTAACTATACAAGGGAAATGCAGATAAATCAGCCACAATTTCAGACAAACCCATTTAAATTCAGTGGTTTAGGAACTAGTTTACTGACTGAAAACTTTGACTTTGCTCACCATAAGTGATTTCCAAACCTCAATTTTTACATACTTTCTATAACACTTGAAGTTTTACTGAGATTCAAGTGTTAAAAAAAAAAAAACCAGTGTGAAACTACTGTTCTAAGCCACACAGAGTATGACCCAATATTACAGAGATAAAACTATAATGGCAAAACTCCAAACCAACTTTATCACTTATCTTCACAGTTCATGTAACTTCTGGGGTAGGTTTTGCTATCCACTCAGGACAAACCTTCCAAGAAACTGAGCTGGGTTTCTGAAACTTCATTACTATCAGATTTTTTTAAAGAGATACCATCTAAACTATTACAAAACTATTTTAATATCAAAATTGTTTTTTAAAATTATGTAGCTTTTTCAGACAGTTTCTCAGACTGATGAGACCATTCTGCAATTTTGGTAGCTGCTGTCAGGATGAACTTTGGAAAGCAGTTAAGAGCTTAAAACAACCATACATTGCCCAAATCACTAATTAAACTTTTGAATGAAAGAAGAGACAATGCACCTTGTAATGTTATTTCCTCAGTAAGAACCCAAGCCCTACTATTAAATGCAGGCTAGGATTAAAGAGGCACCCTCATCTGGATTCTGCTCTGATTGCACAGCTGCCACAGGCAAAGGTTAAAGATGATAGGAAGAAAAAGAAAAACTAGAACAAGGAGAATCTAGAACTACTAAATAGGTATTACTGTGGAACACAACAGATCCTGAGAAAGAAGTCTTAACTTGGAAGAGGAAGGGTTGCCTGTGTTTTGGCTGGTCTATTATTAGAGGACAGAAAAGTTGTTTAATGTGACAGCTTCAGGTTTTCCAAGAACAGGAAAACAATCCAAGCAGGGGCACTGTTTCTGACCCCAAAAAGCAGCTGGGAGCACAGAGAGGCTCCCAGGGCTTCCCCTGGATCTCTCTGGGGAAAGCCCTTCTGGGAGCTGAGGAGGGTATCCCTGCCTTAAGCACTTGGCTGCCTGCCAAGGCTGGGGATTAACATGTGGGATTGAAAGGAAGGTGGGATTGGAAGCAAGAACTCTAAGGATGCACAGCTGATGCTATCTAGGCCTTAGTGCTTTGCTAAGCAGATGAAAGGCAGAAATAAATGGAGAATCAGAGCTGATCACCAGTTTCTCGTGAAGGGGAGGATCCAGCTGCAGCTATTTTTTCCACAATGCACCTGCAGATGGGCGTAAAATGCTTGGAGATCTTCCTCTGAAACAAACACAGAACTTTCTTCTGTGTCAAAAAGAAACAAGCACATCACACAACAGCACTCGTACTGCCCCAGTGAAAGCACAAAACTCTTTCTCATCTCTGACTTCAGAGCAGGGACACAAATAAACCAAAGATGCTCAGTGAAAGCAGGCAGGCTGTCTCTGCCAATCTTCACCAGCACAAACACAAACCCAGGACACTTCTGCTACAGGAGCAGGGCAGCCTCACCCACATCACAGCAGTACTGTCAGCAGCACAGCAGGCTACGTGCAAAGGCTAGGCACACACACATGTTCAAAGACCTTTTTCAACCCCAACACAGAACCACTTCCTCTTCATTATTAGAAGATGCCAGAATGAGACCTCTAGAGAACAAGTAACTGGGCCACAGCTGTACAAGGAGTATGCAACAGTGGTACGAAACAGCCCTAAATTAGACATAGGTCAATAATAAATAATGTTTATTACAAAAGGAATGGAGAAACTGTCACAGTTCCCTTCAAACCCAGGAAAATCTGCACTGAAAAACTGCATCTGTCACAGATGCTCTGTTTAGTTTTGAACAAGCCACGGTGCCCTTCTCTATCATTACCTCTCCTTTCTATTACAGTGGGGCCAGTATTCTCACAGAGCCTCTGAGGAAGCATGATATAAAAAGTCAGGTGCTTAATTTAACAATTCTGAGCATTTTCCCTTAGCACTGCTGGGGCCATTGTGAATGGTAGCACTATGCTCTTGCAAGNGACAACAAAAAACACTCTTCTGCAACCTTGAGTCAGCTTTGCTTAGACTACATCTCAGCCACACAGGGTTTTTTCCTTCTAGAAAGCAAGGATATCAAGTTTAAAAAAAAAAAGTGAAAACCAGTCTAAAAAACTGAAAAAAACATTCCTAAATGGTCATTCTCAAAGCAAGATTTACTGCTTGGGGAAGACAGGATTGAAGCAGCCAGGATGCACAGATATTGGTCCCAAGATACAATAACACAGGTAAATAAACACAGCTACTCCAACCCTTCTCCTTTTCTCCTGCATCCACGTGTTACTAGCAAGAACTAGTTCTGAAGCCCAAAGAAATGACCTGCACCAGTGCAACATGCCCCAAGGCCAGGGGAACTGACTGACCTCACATTATCTCCTCCTCCTGACCCCTATAACACTCTCCCAGAGCAGTTGCAACTTATTGAACAGGAGATCCTGACCTGTACCGTTTTCTTCTTTACAAAATGGCAAAATCAATCCAAGCATGACTGAAAACTAGAAGGAAGACTAGAAAGAATGACAGCAACAAACAGAATGCAGATCAATGGGTTTTAGTAAGGAACCCATACAGCCAGAGAGCAAAGGCAGCAGAAAGCACCATACAGGAATTTTCATCTCTCAGCCTGTCACCATGAAAACAGATTCTGTTCTCATACTTTTCATCGTGTTTCCAACCACTTGTTAGCATCCCTGCTTATCCTGGCCACAGTTCCAGGATAACACATTAAAAATCTCTCTGGGTTGGTACACGCACATAGGGTTAGAGTAGCAGGGCTACCATGATTACTGGAGACAATATCCTGTGAATATCATCAGAAGGTTACTATAGTCAGAAAACTAAGGGAAGCAGCAGCAGGAAGAAGAAATTAAAGGAGTTTGTTGTCTTAACACTCTCTTTTCCACATTTTAATCTCCCATTATCCAGAGACTCCTTACAGGTGAGTGCTTCAAGCATGGCACAGGAGTCTGTATATCTTTTAGACCCCAGGTTTCCCCTTTTTGCATTACCCCCAGTAGCTTCAGCATAGAAAAAAATCTTAGGCACAGGGGGAAGGAACGAGGAAGACAGGTCAGGGAGGGAACAGGAAGGACTTGGGATTTATGCAGAGCCCAGCACTGATAACCAACCCTACAGTAACAGACCAGAGCAAATGAACAATGCTCTTGGCTTGAACAACCTTCCCTCTAACTCCAACCCTTTTTTTTTTTTTTAAAAAAAAAGGGACATCACTCAAGCCTTTTGACTTTCCATGTGAGAGGGATGTTTATGTTACAAAGACATGTCTCAGTGCTACAGATTCACCAACAGCTCAAGAAAGAACAGAGGAGGAAGCCCAGAAGGCAGCAGGTTCCAAACATGACAAATCCACCTCCAAAAACAAGTACTTGTTTCATCTGATGAGAAAAAAAAATGTTTTCCTTTCTGTTCTTCATTCCATGAAACAAGAGATTAGTCATCCCTTAAAAAGAACACCTGGTTCATCAGCATCAGGAGACAGAAAATACAGGAATAGTTCATTTTTTTCTGGCCCCTTCAACCCTTGCCCCTACTCATTCTGGCTAAAAATATCCACCAAGGCCTTTGATACCCTTCCACACCTACAGCATGACTGGCTTAGGGCCCACCCCTGGGCTTGAAGAATGTGCTGCAGGGTTCCTCCCTCAGCAGAGAGGTCAGCTGTCCCTTTCCTTCCCACTGCCCATCACTGCAGGGTCTCAAGGGGGGCTTTATTTCCAAGGCCTGCCACTCCACTGTCCAGTGCTGGTTTTCATTCACAGCTCCATTCATGATGGTGAAACCTTAACTCACTCAGGCAACCAAGCTCCTTGCTGACTGTGGGGCCCAGCAGGTGTCTGCAGGGCTGAGAGGACAGGCACAGGGAACACTGCACAGGCAGCCCCTGCCAAGTGATGTTAAGAACCTGTTCAAGAGCAGCACTCAGCCCCCACGAACACCTGCTGCAGAAAAACAAGGCAGACCATCACGCTCCAGGGATTTCTTTGGCAATCCTTTTCTTTCCTGTCCTTCTAAAGTAGCACTTTTTTAGGTAAGAGCTGGCACTAGTGCCCGTTTCCCCTAAAGAAAAAAGCCTCATTTCCTCCCCTGGAAGTTCCACTCCAGCCCTCACTCTCTCCTGTTCTTGATTTCCCTTGGTGCATTTTAGCTTCCAAGATTTGGCAGGACAGAGGGATCTTTTATTTTTCTCCTGTTCTATTCCAAAAGACTTTACTGGGTGCCTCAAACATCACCACAACTCACTAGTGACAGTTTTAATGACACAACTTCCCACGCAAGCACCTTACTATCTGTCTCCTCAAGTTCTTCAGGGCAGAGCAGTTCCCCAGAGCTGCTTCTTTGGTTGACTTTTTCCCAAGTAGGCTGCACTGCTTTCGTAACAAGTCTGTCAGCTCAAATTCACCTCCTGAGTACCTCTCCCTCCCTTCCTTCCTCAAGTATCCATTAACTCCCATTAATCCACCCCCCTGGATAATCAGAGTAATGCTCTTTAAACACATAACACAGGGCAAAGCCACTCTGTCTGCAAGCTGTGTTAGAGGGCATGGTGACCCTGCAGGTAACGTGATCAGGAATATTGTGCTCCAGAGCCTCCAAATAATCCATTTATGGGGAGGAGTTCCCAAAACAGGACATGAGTACTGCAGAAAAGGCATTTTTGCTGAGTCTCCTGGCATACTCAAGCACACCTGGCTAGACAACAACTTACTGCAGTCCTAAATCAAAGTGTTCCTCCCCTCCTCCAACCACCCTGGATGACACCTCACCTAATTTAAAAGTGACATTGGATGAATCATTTCTGTCTGGGTGAAAGAAAATCATCTTGAGAACAGCTAGCAGCACAATTTTTCCCTCCTTCCCTGGTAAACTGTCCAGGTCATTAGCATCCATACTATACAGCAGTTGTCAAAGTCAGTGCATTGGAACACCCAAGGAGAATACACTAAGACTCTTCACCATCACAACAATCTGCTTTTCTGACTCCCTGGTAGCACTGACCTTGGAGCAGGAACTGAAAAGGAGGCTTTGGCACTCATTGAAGGAGAAGCCAAACTGGTGCACCATGAACCAGCAGAAATGGAAAGCTGCTGTAAGCACCTATCAAATATTTTGAAATTAAGGCAGCAAAGAACTGTAACATCATTTAATTCTCTCCTTTGTCCTAGGAACAGAACCAGTTAGATTTCATTACTCGCTGCAGCTGTATCCTCATCCCTCACTCCCCTTTCTGTGCAGTAAGTCACAGTCAGCTCACCACAAGCATGAGCAGGCTGCAAGGGGGGCAGGTTTTATACCCATTCCTGCCTGCCTGAGGAGCTCAGACTCAGTGAATTCAACAACCAAGGATAAAGACAAAGTTTTTCACCTATCAGTAAAAATTGATTTTTGCTGCCATTTAACTTAAAAGCAAACCAAAATGAATTAGGTTAGGACACTAACATTAAGGATGTGGCTTCTTACATAAAAATCTCTCAAGTGACTTTCAGAAAGGACTGAAATGTAGCACTAACATCTGAAACTGCCCTAACAACAACAAAAAGGCCAGTACTGAGAGACTGGCCCAACAGCAGTGAAACAGAAAGCCAGCCTTGGAAATATGTGCACAGTAGTTGTTTGACCTAAACCGAAAACTGAGTAGAAACAAAGATCTATCTTAAAAGTCTGAAATCACTGTTGTAGGAGAAAATTAATGCACCTTTTATATGTCTAATATCAGCCTTTATAAGGATCATTGTTCTCTAGCAAACAGCCCTACTGAAGTTTAGGAAAACACAAGAACAGATCTCCAGGATGCAAGAGTTACTTTCTTCAAAGCAATCTACAGCAAGTTTACAGAAAGATACAAATAACTCCCCGGTTCTCCGGATGTTTTGTAAGCACTCTTTGCACATGGCCAACCAGTTAAGATGAAAGGTTCTTCTACCTACATAACCACAGGCTCAAACCAAGCATCTCCTCTCCCACAGACAGCACTTAGAAACAAGGCAAGCCTTGAGATGGTGAACTGGCTGGAACCCTTGGTGTTCATCTAGCACTGACACAAATCCTGACATTCAGGGACTTTTTTAATTGAAGATTTTAGTCCCCTCACTATGTTCAACATTTTAGGTTATTTCTCCCTCCCTCTTCACCCACAGTCTTTGCAGTTGAGCCCCTATCATCAGTCAAGTCTAAATTAAGTGATGCTACAGCATGTCACAGGAGTGGTGCTGTGACAGACAGCATGGAAAAGCAATTTCCTTTCTCCCTGGCTGGATGCTTGGCCTCTGCAGTCACTGTGCTACACTCACACACTTGCAATGCAGCTCAGTGTCTGCCTACCCTGAGGCCATCCAAGCACCTTCAAAAGCAGGTTCCTTTTAAAGGCTCCTCCTACATTCGTTGATTTATCTTATGTTACTCCTCTCTCTCTCTCATTTAGGTCATTTTGCATTATGGCTGCCCTGTAGGCACAGCCCAAGCACTGTGTTTGTACTATAGCATGAATTCAAGGGTTGGTTCTCAGCTATAACCAACATTATATAACAAACTGAAACAAGAGTTGTTTCTTGCTTTTTCTTTCTTATATATATCGATGTTCCAACTCCCCACCCATCCCCAAATAGTCAAATGATACATCATCTTCCCTCCAGGTCTAACTCACTGTGTTATTCAGTGGACTTTTTTTCTCCCTTCTATAAATGCATGAGTTTGCCTTGCTAAATAAAAGCCTATAAGGAAAAAAAAGGGTTTTATTTATTCATCTTTTCCTTTTCTTTACAATTTTTAGCAGTTAAAAAGAAGGCATACATAATTCCCTCTTCTACCCTTTACTCTTCATCCCCCTCCCCCACCCCAATTTATCTTTAAGGACATGAAAATGTCCTGTGTTTTCACCACTCAAGCTTTTCAGAATAGAAATAAATCCTGGCAAATGTGATTTAAACTTCACTTCCAATTTTTTCCTCATCTATTTCATAGCCTTCAATCAGGGGTTTCAAAGAGTTAAAATATAAGCCAAAGGGACTATAAAATTAAGAAGTTGGGTGATAAGAACTGATCTTGCTGAGCTGAGCTGGGACAGAGGCCAATGCCACTGCCCTGTGGTCCTGTGCATTGCTAGTCTTTTCCCTGTTCCCATGATTTTTTGCTGCCCTCTACTCCCCCATCCAGAACTTACCATCAAATCTACCTACAAGAGGAGAGACTTGAAAGAAAACCGGGTAAAGCAGCACAACCAGAGGGCTGATAATAGAGCAGCAGAATGCAGACTAGAGGAGGAAAAGGTGCAGCTAGAGATGACACATGTCAGTGGCAGAGGTGGTTTAAGAGTGATGTGAAACAGCTGTCCAGGCAGGAGTAGCTGGGTCAGTTTAAACTTCAGTCTGTAAAGACAAGACTGTATCTAAGGCAGATGCAGACACAAAGGAAGTGCTCCAGCAGCAGCTGCATAGAGACAGGGCAGCAAGATAACCACTCAAAAGTGGTCAGTTCTTCCACCAGAACAAACCCAATGCCAGAAGCAGGCACCTGCCTCAAGAAGCGTGGGAGATTAAGAATCTTAAGAGCTTAAGCCAGAGTTTTCAGACTTTGAATCCTTTAATCTTGACACCTTAAGCAGATGGCCCAATTCCTGAGGTGCTGAAAACACAGGAGACACAGGCTCTGTAGGGTCAGCCTCAGTCTGTCAAGTCTGGGGTGCACCAACTCCACATAGGTACCCACCCCTCTACCATCACTGTCACATAACTGCCCCCGAGACAGACCACTGAGCTCTCAGCTCTTGGGTGTGCTGGTCACACTGGCCATCTTATCCATATGCAGATGTATGCCTAATTCAGAACTTTGGGGGCAAGTTTTTTCTACTTGGTTTGCTCTTACTCAAAGCAGGTGGCTAAAAACACTGCATTCTCCAGTTCATGCTATTCAACAAAGCAGAAACTGGAGAGAATATGTATCTATCAATACCCTGAAAATAAAGGAGGAGGAAATTTCAGTCTCAAGAAAGCAGGTAAATTTCCACCCTCCCTTCTGTCTGCCCCAGCCTTAAGCAGACACCAAACAAAGGCCAAAAAAAGTGGCACAACTGTGAAGCTAGATAGTCTACATCATAGCTCTGTAGTTAATAAAGCCAAATGGCATCATTTAATTCAGCTGGCATCAATGTGACATTCCAGGCAACAGGACTTCAACAACATCAATGTCTATTACTTGGGTAGGCACTTAACATAGCTTAATTAAACCCTATCTATAGCCAACAGTAACACTAGCAAGAGGAATAGATAGTATAAATAGTGCTGTTTGCACAAATTCCCCTTCTCAATTCCTCTGCCTCCTCCTCTGCAACACTCATTTTAAATGCTGATACTTTTGCAAGAAGTATTTTTATTTTTACACAGGCCCTGATGCAAAATGAAGCGACCAAATCAGGAAAAAGCATAAAAGGCATTTGAGGCCATGACTGAACTGGAGAAAGAGATAAAGGAGCAGGTGCATGCTAGGAGGGAGAGAGGCCAAAGAGCTCTTACAAGGCAAAACAATGCAGAAGGGACAGGCTGGATGCAGAGCCCTTAAGAGGCCAGTAAAGCTCCTTCACAGGTTCAAAACCACCTTGCTGAACAACAATGAGAGTTTCTAAAATGCAGGACAGATTTGGAATACGTGGCATGCACCTTGGGGCAAAGGGAAGACACATTTGGATCAGCTACTGCAATTCCCTGAGCTGGAAGGTGATAGCTGCAAGGGATCAGCCATGGGGGATTTAGGAACAGGGCCCTCCAGAGCCAGGCTGAGTTACAGAATGGGGCTTGTCCCATCGAAGTGTGAACATATGGATCAACAGACGATCAGCTCTTGGTTCCTCCCTAGCAGCTTTTGAACAGCTCTTCTCCTTTTCACCCAAGAGGACTGCTTTCCCTTCAGCAGAGCTGAGGAGCAGCAGATCAGAGAACCAGGCTGGACAGGGAGAGTCCTCTGGCTGTGAATGAGTGTTAAGTCCATCAGCTTCTTTGCCAGAGCACTTGTTAAGAATCTGGGCCACTCTGGTTTTGGAAAGGAAAATCACCACAAAGTGTTCCCCAAAGAGCCTCCTCAAAAATTAAGGCCTCAGCTGGAGACTTGGGACTGCCAGCTCAGAAGACATTCCAGCTAAGACACCCCTGTTCTAAGGCACCTTCATCCAGCATGACAAAGCAGCTCTTTTAACCTACTGTATCCACAGTCTCACGGTAAGGGCACCCAGCCCTGATAACGCACACTTCCTCCTTGAATTATTTATGGTCACCAAGGGTCATGGAATAAGGAGAGCAAAAGCCTCCAGCTTGGCAAAAAGTTCTGGTCTGGCAACTGACTGATATCCATTCACAGAGAAGTCCCAGACCATGAGCAATTGGGTGCAGCACACCATTCCAGAGCTCTGTGACTGATGGATCACGTCAGCCCTCTGACCTTCTGACTCCCACAGGTCAGGTCTCCAAACCCAGCCCTCCCAGTTCTGCACATAAACTGTTCTTCCTCTCCAAGGAAAGACAATCTCTTTTTCCACTTTCTTCAGCTATTTTCACAAAAATTTTACTGTTTAAAAATAGTCCTGCACCTTTGCCTACAAAACAATCCATATGAAACTTCTGCAAAAATAGCAGAATACCCTTTTAAGTTTTTTGGAATACGCTTTTACTGAAACAAACCATAATTATTTTTATAAACTGAGACTGTCCAATATTTATATTGGAATTGTTTCAGAATAGGGAATGACCTTTTCTGGCAATATATAATACAATCACACTGCAGATACTAACAAATAACCATACTGACTGCATGCATGATGTAGGAAGCATTATCAGAGTGAGTACAGCTCAAATTTAACACACAGTTAAACTTGGCCTTTCCCAATGGCTGTCCAGTCTAACCAGACAAAAGAAATGAAAAATGAAAATCCCTAGTATTCTTCTACTGCAGGGGTCAGTTCAATACACTGAGGAATAGCCATTTCACTCCTCTGCTAAGGAAACTGTACTTTAAGGAGTGTTTCAGGACAGAAGCCAAGTGTATTTCTCCATCTGAATGATTTTACACTCTCCTTGAGCACTGCTCCTCTTATGGAAGCTGCCATCTCTCTCAACAGAATTTTTCCAGAAACATATTTTCAAGCAACTTCTGAAATATGCTGTCCCTCAGTACAATAACTCAAACCCCTTTTGTGCCTCGGGTGTCAGATTCAATACTTGGACCAACAGTTATGTTGCACCCACAGTGGGGAAAGAGAATAGCTCTCCAAGACAACACTTTACTGCCTGAAAATTTAAAATTAATGAGCTGAACATTCAAATTACAGGAAAGGAATTTCCTGCATTTTTTAGGACATACTTTTTTTTCCCCCTCAATGCTTTGCCCATTTTTTCCCCACAATGACTGAAGAAGCAGGAATGGAAATAAAGTTGGTCCTTCCACACCCAAGACTCACAGAGCTGGCAGGATCAAGACTTAAGTTCTAACAACTTACAGGACTAGTTAACTTCACCTACAAGGGTACTGGAGAGCTATAAGACCAGCATATCTGTTAAATAAAACGATGTAGAGATCTGTATTTTCTTCAAATGTCAGTCTTTATACTTCCTCAGTATAAGTTTACATCTGTTGCTGGCACCATTCCAAGTAAATCCAATGGGAAGAATCGCTATTTCACTCTGCAAATACCATCCAACTCAGTTCTGAGTTGGTTAAGTCACTCATAATTGTTTCTGGCCTGATAAAATGTGCAATCAAGCCAAGTAGTACAAAGGAAAGAAAAAAAAACCCAGAAGTGTAAACACTTTTAGCTGTGTTTTCAAACACTGTAGTTTCTGTACCACTGAAGTTCCCTTTCCATCCCTGCTGGCAAACAAGCATTCAGTTCCATCTAATACAGTTCCAAAGCAGAGCAATTGCCCAGTGAAACACGTTTGTACCTCAGCTGTATCAACCTCTATTCACTCTCCTGAAGAGCTAACTTTGGAAACAGCTGAGAAACTAATGTGGCTCTTACAAGTTTAACAAAAAGTCCTAAACCTATTTAAAATCAACAAAGCACGATCAATGCAGAATTACCAAAAAAATAAAGAATTTCAGAACAGGTAACCAGCTTTCTGAAACTGCCTGTCAAATCCTTGCAGAGAGGGCAGCACTTCTGCATACCAAGAGATTAAATACAGCCCATGGTCTTCACAGAAGGATTAGTTGCTGTTAAGCGCTGCTTTCTCCTTGCTGGTGAAGTTTGCACTCTCCATCCTGCCTGGCAGCCTATATTAAGAACACACTGCCACCCAGACTTCTCCTTTCTAGTAAAGAATGGGACAAAAAGAAAGGCGACACTGTCTGGCTTTCATGACTCTCCCAACACCACTTCTGTGGAAATGCCGACTTTCAGAAACTTCAACCTCACAGCCACAGGTCTGAGTAAAGTTCACTCCAACCCAGCCTAAACAGTAGAAAATTCTATGTTGCATATGTGTACTAGCAGAGA
Source organism: Thryothorus ludovicianus (assembly GCA_013397245.1). Classification (NCBI taxonomy): domain Eukaryota; kingdom Metazoa; phylum Chordata; class Aves; order Passeriformes; family Certhiidae; genus Thryothorus; species Thryothorus ludovicianus. The sequence continues at coordinate 2,585,538 of VZTB01016677.1, read as the reverse complement.
TCTGAGCAAACACAGAACCTATTTCTCATTTCATAAAGCTGCTTCATAGTGATTCTGTGAGACCTCCGTCTAGATCCGTGAATGCCCCAAGCTCTGGGTTCCAAGTTTTCCACAAAATGCAACTCCAGACTCTGGCAAACCCTTCCTGAATGCAAGCTCCCGACATAATAAAGGAGAAACACAGAAAAAAAAAAAAAAAACAAAAAAAAAAACAGAGAGGGAAAAAGGAAAAAGGGAGCAAAAAGTAATTTAAACAGCAGGTTGAAGAATTTCTATTCCCTTTTATTCCTTCAGATCACAAATCCACAAATTTAAAGAGAACTACAAATCTAAAGAGGTACTTTCTGAGTAGCAGCTAAGGAACAAAACTATGCAAATAAGTTGGCATGATGAAAATATAACAAAAAAAAATACTCATCAATCCTATTTTCTGCTAATAAATACTTTTTAAGTTTTTCTCCAGGAACATGGCACAGGACCTACCCTGCAGTACTTGCCAGCTCTGTGAAGATCAAACAGCTTCAGAGGCTAGGAAAGTGCCCAGGGAAACCTGAACTGTCTGAGGTCCACCAGCCACTTGGATGCACCTGCTGAAAAGACACCTGACAAGATTTATTCATCCCTTGTGCCACTGCCAATAGTTCAGGCCAATCTGCAGAAGTTCCTCTCTCCTGTTCTGACAGTATTAAGTACTCAACTAATACCATATTTAAAATTTATTTTGATGAGCAAGACAATGGAAATTACTTTCTTCTCTCTCCCGATCCCTTCCTGTGAGACATGTCCCCTTTTGGCTCAGCAGTAGGAATGGCAGAATGGTACAGGTTTGCTGATGCATTCAGTACTGAAGTTGCTGGAGAAACCCAAATATACAGTCCCTCAAGAGAAGGCAAAAACACAGCCTGAAGTCAGAATGGACCTTGTCACACTATTCTATCTGCCAGCAGTGCTCCAAGGAGGTTTTATTCATATTTTAGTATTTGTACCCATCTCATTGCTCTGGGGTAGAGAATGCACAGTGTCCTGGTCAATATTAGTACAGCCTTACCCCTCATTAGGAGCTGTTGGTCTGCACACCCTGAATGGGCCAGCCCACTCAGGGGGCTGAGCTGGGGCCAGTTCAGGGTGACAGACCTGCCTGTTCTGCGTGGCAAATTGAGTCTGGCTTTGTGATCATGTTAGGTTGCCAGCACAGAACTTCTGGGAAGACAGGCTGACCTGTCTGTGCACAGGTAGACAACCAGGACTGTAAGATGATCCTTGCAGAGTTGCAGAACTCGCACAGCAGGCAGCTCAGGTGTCTGGCCACCATCGCAACAGCGGAAAAAAATAACCACACTAACACCTGTTAACCTAAGGGACCCTCTTGTATACATTTGATCTGAAGCAATAGGGTCCTGTGCCTCTGTCTAAAGAGTCATGAACAAAGGAAAACTCCCATTATTCCCAAAGACCCTAGTCCAGTTAGAGGCTGAACATCTCGGGCTGCCCCCAGCCTTCCCCAAAGGTTTGGCTAGAGCCATGTTGCTAGTCACGTGCAAGGAGCAATCGTGATGTTGGAAAGCAAACAAACATCTGTGCCTGGAAATACAAACCTTGCCTAACAGCATGCAGGATGGAAGGAGAGGCCAGACAAGCTTTGATGTCACCCCCTGAGAGATGAGGTCTGTAACACTCTGAAGGGCCTAGAGCCTCTTTGAAAGTTCGAAATTAAAAGAGATCTTCCAGATTCTGCTTGATAAACCTGATCTCACAAGAACTGCACTGAAGAGGCCTGTTTGCAAGACTAGAACTTACAGAGAAGATAAAGTGACCAGGAATAGGGTTGGCCTTTTCCAGTCAGAAAATTCATCCATCCATGAGATTCTGCTTCATATAAGAAATCTGCTGCCAACAGCCAGACAGAAGGGCACCTTCAGCACAGCACTGTAAGTGTCCTGCCAATCAAACCATTCCATGGGCAAGAAGACATGTGGAGCCTGGTTTCCTATTTCACCTCCTCCCTGTACCATGCAGATTATCTGATACCAGTAATACAGTCTGAGCTCACACTGGAATCATCTGAACGTTAGGGGCATTAATTCAGATCTTCCTCCTGTATCCAGTGCCTGTTTTCCAGCAAGCTTACACACGAAGTACCTTTGAGACTCTACCCATGCCCTAAGCCCTGCATTCCTGAGAAAGCAAGCTAACAGACAAAGTAAAAAGTCCTGTCTTTGTCATCTGGGGAGTCCCTCAGAAAAAAAAAACAAACATCAATTTTCTTGCCAGATCAGTAGGCAAACAATACTTGTGGCTTTTCAGGCTATTTGTTCTTCACTGGTACAAGAAGGCAGACTGCCACCAAACTATCCTACCCTATGCAAAAACAAGAAAAAAAACATAGAAGCTTTGAAGAGACAGAAGGATCATGAAGGAAAACCAATAAGGATCTTCCCTCAAGTAGGTAGACATAATACTTCTCAATAAGAGAGCTTTCTGTATCAACCATTTTTATAGAAAGGCTCCCTCCCCATCTGCAGAGTTTCTACAGAGCAGGGAGCTTCTGAATCCTGATAACTGTCGTAATTAAATTTGCTTTAAGATTCTTGGGTACTGCTCATCAGTATGGGCTCCTACCTGCTTCAACAGGACTGAAATTTCATTCCAGATGTTTCCTCCTGTGATGCTCCACCTATTGGAGCTTGACTTTGAAGGAGGAAAAATGTCTTATCAAGGCAAACTCAAAATGCAAACCATGCCTTCTGCAAACCCTGTTCCACCCAAACCACAATCTGTGAGGCCAAGACTACAGCCCAGACTCCTTGGACTGTGCAGCCAGAAGAGAGCAGAACTTTGCTCTGACAGATGGTTTAACCAGGAAAACGTCAAACAGATGTGGGAAAACATCGGTGGAATTAACAAAGCCAAGAACAGAACGCAGAAGTGACATTTCATGGCAACATGGCAAGTCAGAGTCTATGACTACAAGGGGCAGTCTATGACCTAAATATGACCCCATAACACGAGGGAGTTTGGCTGTCCAGACTAAACATTGCCAGATCCTGCATGGAAAACAAAACCTTCTCCTTTGGTTAGGGATGGAGAGGGAAAAAAGGGGTTGCCTTGGTTTGTTGGTACATCAAAAGAAACCCATGACAAAATAGAGCAGTCTGTTTCACGTCACAGAACACAGACTCCTCATTTTGTCCAGCTTTGTAACAAAAAGAGACTGAGAAACCACCACTACTATAGGATAAGAAGTTCCCACACTCAGTCTAAGTAAAAATAAATTCATTCCTTTCTACTCCTTACCACACAAAAAAAGCACCCAAAGGAAAAAAAAATCTTTCTTTCTGATGTCATCTCTACAGTTCATGTCCTCAGATACAGCTATTAATCTATATGCAATTTACATCAACAGTTGGTGCCTGTACAGCCAATAACATCTTCCCACACTGAACCTCTGCCTAACATACTGAAGGAAAGCAAGAGCCTGATCCTGCAACAAGGACCCTCACAGCCAGCCAAGCTACTAAACCCCAAATCATTTGCTCCCCAAGTTCAGCTCCCTGCTGGAACCTCACCGAGTAGTTACCCTCACACCAGGATTGCATCAAGTCATGAAGATGCCGTTTGAATTTATTCAAAGCAGAAACGTGCATGTGCAGATAGCCACATCCAGAAACAGGACTTTATTAGAGAAAAATGGGAATTGTGGAGATTAGGGAAATTGTTAAAATTTTCAAAAGTGTTAAGATAAAAATTGGTCACAAAGTAGAAACGCAAACTTTAACCAAGATGATGGATTACAGACATAAAGAATAAAAAATTCATAGCCTCACTGGAAAAGTTTAAAAGAGCTGCTAACACTAGGTCCCCTCTAAGATACAACACTGGGGGCATTACGTTTTTACTCATATTTAAGAAGTTTAGAATTCCAGAATGAAATGAGAAGTCCAGAGCTCAACATCTCAGTCTGAAAATCCTTCAGCTAAATTTAGGATGAATAGATCACAATTTCCAGCCTAAATATCCTAATTGGTTGAATAAGGTCATATAAGCTAGAAACAGTTGCAGGAGTTCCTTCTGCAAGGTGTGTTTCTCTGGTAGCAGCATCAATTTATTTGATATATTTCACTGGACAATTGGCAAATTATTACCAAGTATTGTATTTGAGGCTACCTCTGAGTAGAGATGGAGGTTAAACGGGTGTCCATCCCATTTGTAAAAAGCACAGTTGGCCATTCCATGGTATATTTCCTGTTGAATTGCTCAAGTGTCTTCCAAAAATAGCCAATGGTTTTGCTGAAAGGCTCAAAACAAATAGCACTTCTGAAGGAATATCTTACATAGTTTACATAATAGGGTCTCAGAAGGGAAAAAAGGATGTGTGCAGTGTTTCAGTGTGAAATCTGCTCTGAACAAAAAGACATCATTCTTTGCTTAACACAAGGCTGAAATTCACCACGAAGAAAACTGTTGAGGTCAAAGCCTCAGGGCTTAAGCTAAGAGGGAGATGGTCTCAAGGGAAGAACATTTTTATCCTTGATTCAAATCAAAATACGATATGGCAAAGGAACAGTCAGTTTGTTTAAGCCTCAAAAAGGAAAAGTTCAACCCTATCCAAAATACTTTCACAAAAATCTAACACATTTTTAAATTGTTACCTGATCCACCTCTATACACTTCTGCTTACCTTTTTTTAAAATTATTTGACACCTGGTCCTTATCTCCTGACACCCCTTCTGCTAAACTCAGTATCTCAGTTTATAGCTAAATACCACAAGTGTAGAGGGTCATAACCACTGCTGCTTCCCCATCACTTCATATTCAGCTGTACCTCTCCTCACAACCTGAAAGTTAACACTGACATATATTCCTCAGTGAAAGTCTCTCCCTTATGGGTAAAATATTAAATGCTTCACAAAAGAGGATTTGTTACAGACAATCCTGCAGCAGTATGAAGAAGTAAGTCAGATGATGAAGCAAGCAGTGCCATCTTTTTTCTTTTTTTGAGACCCCAGAGATTAAAGCTGTACTGTTTGCAGCACAGGTATAACAACAGCTGAAGGGTCTAGAACTTGTGTTAGTAAGTGCTTTGGGGCTGTTTTGCTTTCCTCATTAGAGAAAAAGAAGCTGTGCTTTTCTCTTCCCAAAGAGACAAACAACTGTTTTCAGATCGTGCAAATCACCTCCAATACACAGCTAACTCTCGATTATTATTGTCCTTCCCACATCCCCAAACACCACCAGGGCGTGAGCGAGGAAGTGAGCTAGATCAACAGTTGACAGAAATTTGTGGAAAATCCTCCCTAGGAAAAGAACCTGTGTATGTTCGATAAGAGACGGGGCAGGGCTTGGCAGGACACAGTCGGTTCCAGGCAGCACCACTAAATACAATAACTTCATCAGCAGGCCCAGGAGCTCAGCCTCTACCACCCACCCTAATATTAATCAAAAATATGGTTGCCATCTGGTGGCTAACACAGAATGAACTTAGCATCTGTGATGAGTTCGAGGTGGACCAGATTCCCTGTCCTGTCCCCTCTGGAACAACAGTAGGGTAAAGAAAACCATAGATGTGGCCACACTCACTCCTGTGCACAGAGTGAAGGACCTTGCTGCTACAGTTCTATACCGGATCTGGTAGTCCTTGGGGTTTTTCCCAAGCAGTCAGAGAAGTTCAAGGGATGGTCCCTGTCTCAGTAAGTGAGCTAGAAATAGTGGGCGCAGCTTGTGCAACATTAAATCCAAGTGGTTTGGGCTGCCATTCGGACCCAGCAATTTTGAGCAGTGTCGGAGATTGGTACAAAACTCAGGCCAGCATTGCATTTAATCCCAACCCTCCTAGATTAAATCTAGCTGCTAAAGATAACTCTCAGGGAACACGAGCAGCAGTGGGCAGATCTGCTCGCCCGCCCTCCCTCAAAGATGCACCAGTCCTTATTCAGTCAATGTCATCTCACAGCGACCCACTGAAAACCAAGACAGCATGCCTGCAATAAAAGCAGCTGATCAATGTCCCTGCGTAAAACGCCCGATAATCCCTACACAGAGCAGGCATCTGGCATCAGATACAGCATGCCAGAGAGATGAACAGGAAAAGTATCCATTGCATATTCCTGGCACCTTCTGCTGGCACAGGGATGGGCGGAGAGCAGCGAAAGGGCTCCCGGGATTCAAAAATCCCCCCCTCTCTCAGCAGATCGGCACAATCTTTAAAGGCCGTATGGCTTTGGCTGAACCACCATTCCAAAGCGAGGAGCTCAAGGTCAGCACAGCAAGTAGCGACTATCACGCGATGCTGTTGGAAGATAAGGGGAGAGTGTCCATCTCCTTTCCCCTCACCATCTTTGAGGTTACGCATTTAGCGCTATGGCAAAACACAGAACTGCTCTCGAAAACGCTGCATAACGCACAACCTAAAAGCCACAACGGGAAGGTCTCCTCCTGTTGAAACAATAAGCATCTGCGGATCCAACGCGGGCGAGCGGCGCTCCGCCCCCCCCGCCGCTCCCGATGCCATGTTTCCGCAGGCGGCCGGCGAGCCCTGGCCGCTCCAGCGGGGATACTCGGCATTCTCGGGATGCACAGGGGCCCTACTGCCGCAGGCAGGGAAGGCAGCTGCCACCCCCCGCAAGCACCCACTGCGGACGCATCCCTGCCCCGGGCAGGCTGTCATCCCCGGCACCGCGTCCCCCCGCCAGCCCCGCATCCCAGGGATGCCCCCCTCCTCCCCTACCTTCTCCTGCGCCCGGGTCAGCTTCTTCTGGACGTTGCTGGCGATTTTCCCGGCCGTGACCCCCTTGCTGCCCAGCTCGGCCATCTTGCCTCCTCTTTTTAACGGGCTGCGAGCGGCGGACCGGCAGGAAGGGGGGGAAAACCCGGCGGGCAGGCGATGGCCCCGGCCGTCACCGCCGCTCCCGCCCGCCGGCCGCCTTTTAAAGGGAAAGCGCTGCCTTAAAGGGACAACGATGGGGGCAGGTTTTGGACGGATTTCCCCCACCCTGCCTGCCTGCCCCCTCCGGGTCCCCGCCGCCGCCTGTCCCGGAGGAAGCCGACAGGGTGGGAAAGGCTGGGAAGCATCGCAAGGGATTAATTTTAGGCGGTGGAAGGAGTTTGCTGTCGTCTTTCATCCCGCAGCAAAACGACACTCTTGTTTTAAGAAATCTGTACCACTGATTGTTATCTGTGATTGTCCAAATTCATAGAACAAAGGCACTTCTCAAATTACTCCTGGATTTTCACAAGCACAAAGGGGACATTTAATTCCTTAAGGAAGAGTACCTGGAAGTGAATTAACTCCCTGATTTTAATAGGTGACATGAAATTTCAAAAAATTCTATCCTTTAATCATAGAATTATTAAGGTTGGAAAAGACCTCGCAGGTAATGAAGTCCAACCATTACCCCAGCATCCTTGTGTTCACCACTAAACCCTATCCCCAAATACCACATTCCCCACACCCTTTAGACATTTCCAGGGGTGGTGATTTCACCATTTCCCTGGGCAGCATATTCCAATGCCTGACCACCCTTTCAATGAAGAAATGTTTCCCAATATGCAATTTAAACTTCCCACAGCACATCCTGAAGCCATTTCTTCTAGTTCTGTCACTTGTTACCTAGAAAAGAGAACAACCTCCACGTTACTACAACACCCTTTCAGGAGAGTGATGAGGTCTCCCCTGAGACTCCTTTTCCCTGGGCTGAATCCTCCCAGCTCTTTCAGCTGCTCCTCATGGGATGTGTGCTCCAGACCTTTCACCAGCCTTGTTACCCTTCCCTGGAGACACTCCAGCAACTCAATGTCTTTCCTGAATTGAGTGGGCATGAAACTGAGCACAGGATTTGGGGTGTGCCTCACCGTGCCAGGTACAGGGAGATGATCACTGCCCTTGTCCTGGTGGCCACACTGATTCCATTTCTGATACCATTAGCCATGATGCCATTTGCCTTCCTGGTCACCTGGCTTTGGTTTTGCTTTGCTAGATCTCCTGGGCAAATACCTTTTGTGATTCTTTATTCCTTTACACGTCAGGACAAAGTTCTGCTTCCTGGAATACAGGAAGCCACCTCAGCACTGTTATTCACATCCCAATACTCAGCCCCAAGCTTCCGTCAGTACCACACACCAGGGCTTGGGCGAGTGGTGGGGAAGCTTCCTTCCTTCCTATCCCGCTTCTGCATGCTCATCCCAGCTCTCTGTGGGAGCTTGGAGTATGAGCCCTCAGTACCCAGTATGGTACCAACCAACCCAGTGCTCTACAGAAAACTGAGATTTATAACAAACTTGAATGCTAAATGTAAAGCCAGGAAGATATAGAATAAACTTGCAGTTTGCAGTACAGGTTGGCATCATGGGTACTCACACACTGAGTATGTCTTTTATCACTGCACTTTTGTCATACACAGTTGAAACACATGCCTTAGTATTTTGTTAAATGAGAATAGTATGTCTGCTAACATAATTAAAGTATACCATGGATTTAAACAGGATTCTGACTGAAGGTTTTGTCATAAAAAATGAGCCATTGTCAAAACAGGCAAGAAATGCAGGGGATACTGTCTCATGAAGCCTTACAAAGAAGTGTTGACAGGTTCTCTGCCCACAGTTTCAAAGGGCTCTGGCAAGACAATTGTTTTTATTTTAATTGTTTTTATTTTAGTTTTCTGTTCTGAATGAACAAAAATAGTACTGAAGCAGAAATGGGAAACTAAATGACATAAAAGTTGGAAGACCTGGCCTAACTCTCTTAAGTTACCACCTTCAGCATTTATCTGTTGCTTTACATTGCAGGAGTGTGTGCTACACTATCTCCTCTGTGTGTGAAACCAGAGATAGTCTTCATCTGGAAAGGTAATGACTGTGTGAAATGGTCTGGGGACATGGGGAGGTTTTGGTCCCATTGTTTAATTAAAGTTGGTATTTCCATCTTAAAGGTAAATAAATATGTCTATCTGTGTGGTTAGTATTTAGTATTCATTTTGTGTAGTATTTGTCCGAAACACATCTGATTTTTTTCTATAATTCCAGCCTTACTAGTTGTTTTCATATTACCTTTCTTCTTGGGTATCATCTATAATTTTCTCTCACTCCCACCTTAGCTGAGCTGTTAAGGTTGAAAGATGCACATGTGGTTAAACATTTGTAACGTCACGTTTAAAAGAGCAGATGTTTCAGGGTCAGAACACATTCCTCTCCACCCTACCTCATATATTTGCTTCTCCTGCTTAGGTCTTTTCTTCAGTGGAACTGGTTTTGAGGGGATTTTTGTCTGATTACATCCTTTCAAGTGAAAAGCAAATGATTGCAGCACATGAGCTGAGAAGAGAGTCCACAGCAAACATCAGACAGCCGTGAAACAAAAGCAGCCAGACACACATGTTCACCACAATGAAAAATGATGACAAACCGGGTATACTTTAAAAGCTGGGATTAACAGCAAGTATCCACCTCTCAGCATGAGTCAGTTCCCAGTTATTTCTGTGCTTGATTGGATCAGCACCAAAGCTGCAAAGCATTTGCTGGGCTCCAGGTGTGTTGCAAAAAGTACTCCTCTGGCATGACCCACATATCATGAGTGGCCGTGCAACTGAATGGCCATATAAGCCTTTTCAGACAGGTAATATATGCAGGAGGCTGTTGCTTTGTGAACAAGAGAGGCTTCAGTCTCATATCTATCTACCATTGTTCTGATCTCAAGCTAAAACTATGTTTTACAAGGTTATAAATGTAAATCATTTCAATTGAACTGCAGTAAACATACAGGCTAGCAACTTAATGCTTTTGTATTTGTTGATGCTTTGTGGCATTGTGAGACAGTGTCCTGGGTTGATGCTAAATTGTATCCCCATTTGTCTGTTTAGCTCAGAAATAAGTTTTGTACCTTTAAAACTGGATCTGAGAGTGAAGGAGAAGTGGTGGAATGTCTGAGGCATTTTTTTTCCAAACATAAAGATCAGAGTTTTCAGCTTGCCTTCACACACAGCCTGTGCTGTCTGCGGCGAGGACGGTGAGAGAGCTCTTCTTTGCTTTTTGTTAGTTTTTGGCTGGCTGAGGCAGAGAAGTTCTCTGGACTGTGTTGTTGGTTTTTTTCCTTTTTCTTGGAACTGTTTGAACCTGCTCTGGTTAAACACCCAAAGGGCCCCAGGAGCTCCCACCTGTGTCCCACCGGGCCTGGCCTGGGCCTGGCCTTTCCCAGCCCTGAGGGACCGACAGCAACTGAGCCGAGCTCCAGCCACGGGAGAGACTTTCTGAATCTGGCATCTCTGCGGAGCAATGAGAGGTTTCATTGTTCAGTGCTGTTCATTTGTTGTGCTGGGGGTGCTTTGCCTGTTAAATACACAACTTTTCTCCACTTTCCTCCAAGGAAGTTTTTTTTCTGTCCAGAACCAGCTGTGGGGAGAGGCGGTTCGGATTAGTTTTCTAGAGGGACTCCATCCAGAGGCTTCTTCCCAAATTTGCCCTAAACCAGGACAGACAGAGATGTCAAGACCTTTGGAAGCCATTAGTGTCAGATTATGCACAACTGGAGTAAAAAGAAACCAAACTTAATGCTTAGGAGTATCTCCTGCAATGAGATAAAGTTCAATATGTGCATATTTGTCCAATCTATTCTAACACTGGACCTCAGAATACTTCATTTCACCGGACTGTGACTGTGACCAGCTAAACATGCTCAATACTTAAAATACTTAATTTAAGCTGAGTCGCCTTGCCTCCTTTTGTAGTCAAAAGAGAGAATCAGTTTCTCCAAAGCTGATAAAAGGTAAACCAGAAATGCCTCCCTTCCCCCTTAGCTACAGAGGGAGATTAGCAGAATAGCTGAAATAGCTAAAGCTAAGCGAGCCAGATGGGTTCTGAAACCCACCTGTAGCCCATCTCCCTGGTGACAGCATGACTCATTTCCACAGTTCAGGGGGAAGAAGCAAATCTGTCAAACACTCTAGCACAAACAGGCATATTTACATGTACATACCCACCACTGCTTTTTTATGGCTTTCTTAATTGATTAACACTCTAGTCAATAACAGCTATGTTAGGCCTCAGCCCCATAAGTGCATTTCACTTCTCAGTCGTCTCATTAAAGGGAGATGAACTGTTCACCTGTTTACAATTAAACAAATGCTGAAATACTCAATGGCTTGGAGTCTGTTATTTTGTAGCTTAGGTACAATTTATTCCCTTCATTGCACAAATTGTTGTTCCAGCTCTCTTTTTCATTATTATTAGTATTCCTGTTTTGCCAGTTTTGTCCATCTGGGAGCAGGATGTTTTCTTCATGATTAGTAATTTAAATTTATTTTTCAAAGAGTGATTTCATCAATGTATCCATTGACTTATTTTTTTATTTTTTCTGACTTTTAATAGTAGTTTGTGTATTTAAAACTACAAGTTGGGATAATCAAAATCTTCCCTGCAAAATCTTTCATAATCTAATTCATTTAAATAAAATTAATAAAATTACAGCAGTAGTGGTTTCAACCATTCACAGAACTAGAAGTAAATACTCTCTGTTCCAGTTACAAAGAAGATTAAAACCCAGTTAAATTGATTTTTGTTTCTTTTCAGCAAGGAGTTCTGATTTTAAGTGTATAATTACAGTTTTTAGAAAATACTTAGAAGAGTTCAGTTTTTAGAAAATACTTAGTAGAGTTCAGTTAATTAAAGGTTTATGGAAAATATAAATATAGCACTATTGAATTATTTAAATTCTTACATTTATACTAAATATTTGCAGTAAACTATTTGAAGAACTCTAAAGCCCTCTTTACCCCAAGTACTCATATAATGCAAAATAGGTTTATTTCAATCACAATTTCTTGCAGCATTCAGAGCTGAGGTTCAGATGTTAAACAACCTGGTTGTTTGGAGCTGTAGTTTTGTTCTGACTCTGGCTGTAACACTACAGGTCAGTTGGCCTCACTCCCTGCCAGCACCATTCTCTTGCTTTAGAGATGTCAGTTGAAGGACTACCTTAAGACAGTAAATACAACACCTTGAAAAGAACAAATTGCACTAAATATGTTATGTAGCAAAATCTAATCAAGTTCTAACTCCAACCTTGCCCACCTTTTTCTTTCCATTGCAGATCCTACATTCTTCTGGGACAGCATTCCAGAAGAGCTTGCAAACATGACTTCTATCTTTTCTTGATAACATTGTCACAGATAATTTGGTTATCAATTTCACCATTTTCTAGTTTGCCTTAGAATTTCCTTTCTGACTGTCTATATTCTCCTGCAAACTCTCCCTTTGTTCTCCCACAGAAAGGTACAGGAAAGAATCAGGAAGTTTCTGCCATAAAAATAATAGATAATTATTGCTGATTATGTGTTCTGTCCTTAAAAACAAGAGCAACATGAAAGCACTTTAATTTAAAAATAGTGTCCGAAGGTGTTCTCTCCCACACTTCTCAAACACTCAGCTCCTGTTGAATCTCTCCATTATCTTTTATGAAAAGCAGAAGATGATACCCAAGTTACTCTTCTCATGCTCTAAACACACAAAAAATAACCCATCAAAAAAACCTAATATTATAGCACTGGGAAAGCTCCAAAGCTGACAGCTTTGCCTGTCTAGTCCAGACTCACCTGTTCAGAAACAGGGAGAGGCAGAAAATAAAATGGCATTAAAACTTTGTGTGTCATGTCTCACTGAAGACTCCCCTGTGATTGCAAGCTTGCTTGAATTCCAGGGAATTATGTGGTGTTCATGATGTGTCTTCCTGGAACCTCCAAACTTTGGCAGATTTTCCACATCTTCAAAATTCAGATCATATTTCTTTTCCATCCACATACCTTTTTGGGTGCTTGATACCCCTGCATGCAACAATTTTTTTCTCTTCCTGTGTGGATTTAGCCATCACAAAATGATCTTTGGCCCTGAGTTTGTGACAGATTAGTTACTCTTCCCTATTAAATGAAGTGAGTAAAGAATGGCAACGGTCTGTAAGCTTTGCACAAATATATTTCCAAGAAGCTTATCAAAATTTCTGTGCACCTTATTGTGCAGGAAAAAAAAGGATTTGGCAAATAATTTTGATTTTACTTTATCATCAGTCAGCATGGAACAGGCAAGTCAATAATCTACTTCCTTTGGAAATTATTCTGAGACTTCTGGAAGCCTTCAATTATTTATTAAAATATCTAAAAAATCAGAAATAATTGTATTCTCAAATGGATGGGCCAGTCTATCCCCATCTATAGCTACAGTAGAACACGAGGCCCAAAAGATATCAAATCCCCAGGATATCATATCAACAGCACAAACTGCCACTGAAATGCAGGGGGTGTTTGATATTTTCTATCAAACACACGTCCATAAGGTTCCACACTTGTGAACACCATGCCAGGTGGATTATGTAATGGTAACAGTTGTCCCAGTTGCAATGTCTTCCTCCTTGCTTCCCTTTACCAAGAGCCTCATTTTATTTCCTTGGCAACGAAATCGAGAGACTTATTCACTGCACATTACTTACAAGAGCTATCTCTCCTTCAATTACTGCAATCTTGCTATCAATACAGACCTTTGCAGTTTGCAAAATTATCCAACTTTTACTTTTGAGGTTTGGGGTTTGAGTTTACAGAAAATAAGGATGGTAACTTTCCAGTCTGCAAATCCTCTTTTATGCATATATCTAATAAAACATCTGCGCATATCTAATAAAACATCAGATATAGTTTATTCATACAATCTATTCTATTTAATAATTACTGACATTTATAATACTGTTTTCCTAGACCTGGATCAGAAGAAAGTACAACACAGAAAAATGTAAAAAAAAAATTATACCTACCTGTAACAACTCAGCCATTTCCAGAGCTCCATCAACTCTGTAAAAAAGGCTTTTATAAAGATTCATCAAAAACCAGTAAAGGCCTCAAATAAATTAGTTAGAATTTATATATTTCTTTTCCCAAATTATGTGGCATTTTAATGTATCATTCAATGCTGTGACATCTTCAAGTCTCCCTGTCAAATTTAGCAGAGAATGTTCACAGTCCCTAAAGCAAGCATCCTCTACAGTTTAATGAGTCAAAGCCATGTGTATACAGATATCAGGGTCATCAGCATGGTAGAAGAATAAACATAAATTTCAAGCTAAATTTCTGCTTTGTTTCCAAACTATATTTTGAAACAAGGCAATACTAAAAGATAAATGAAACAAATGTAGTAAATTGAAAATTTTTCTTTACATGTCATTGCACAGGTGATGGAAATACATATTATTTCTACTTCTGTACTCTGAAAGCCAAAGCACAAGTCTGGAAATGTTGCAGCATCTGAACATCTTTACTAAGGATTTTTCAATACAGGATGTTTCCTCAAAAGCTCACCTTTTGGAATCACATGAATAGGTGTCCAGGCAGGAAAAAAAAGTCGAAATCTTAATCACAAAAATTGAAAACCAAAGAAGGGAAGGGGGGAATTAAGCCATTGCTTCAACATTTTCTTTTATTTTAAGGAATTCACAGCCTTGAGTCACAAGCTAAGGAAAGACAAAACTCCCTTGGACATGCAGGTAAAGACAAATTTATTACATATATTGCAGAAATGCGCTGCTTGTAAAACAAGCTTCCAGAACCTGGTAGCAAATAGAAACCCAAAAGGCAACTATTAACAGAGAACAGTTTTTTGGTCTACATAGCAGCAGTGAGCTACATCACAGCAAAACAAAGCAAACTGCCTGGATAAGAATAATGGATTCCCATTGCTCCCTGGTGCTGACACTAAACATCCCTCTTTCCAGTCAAATTGTCCAGCATTAAACTTCCAAACTTTAGATGTCAAGTACATGATGATAACCAATAAAGAGAATGCTTTCGTTTGTTGCCTAAAGACATCTAAAAATAAAGAACTCTTTTCTCCCCTCTGTTTTCTTATCACTGTGCTGTTACATAATTGCTATAGAAGTAAAGCAAAGGCCCAGGAAGATTTTCTCCTCTGAAGTAGCCAATTCAGTGGAAAATCTTGAGGACTGTGACCTAACCCACCTGGGAAATGTAAGGTTATTCTCCATCCACTGTATGTTTTTCTGTAATTTAATTTGTTTTAATTTTACATGAATTGCACAATTAATATTTCATTACTTCTCATGGCAGAAACAAATTAGTAGCCCACTATTTTCTGTTCTATATTTTTCTGTATGAAGGAGACAATGTGCTATTTGTAATTATTTTCTAGCCAAATAATAGCATAAATTTCATTTGGTCTTGCCTATAGTATTGTGTGGTGAAATGCCAACATCAAAAATAATAATGAAAGTACTTAATACCAAATTATCCATCAAAACAATTGCAGTAATTACAAGGAGTACTCTTGCATTCCAGTGTGACCCAGAATCGTGACAGATTAAAACATTAATCTCTACCTATGCACTTGCCAGTGAAGCTTTGTCAGTCAAGATGACCCAGAACAAGAAGATGCAGAAAGAGGAATTAAACACAGTGAAACTCTTCAGTGTGGCCTAAAATTTACAGCCTTGAAGACACATAAACATTAGAGACATCTGCTTTGATGGAGCAGCGTGGCTGTACCAGGTCTTTCCTGCCTCAATTCAGTCTGACATAGCCAGTGGATGGGTAAATGTAGCCTTTCCCTGCAGAGGTGATGATTGATCTCTGCATCACACGATGAGTTAGAAAGCTTTCCCAGCTGAGATTTACGTCTCAGAAATCTCCAAAGTTGGGGAATTTTGTAACCGTTTTTAAAACACAATATAGGGTAGAGATGAGACAAATGGCTGCCCACACCTTCTGGAGCTGATATCTATTTATATTGCAAAACTAAGCTCACTAGCAAACAGTGAATGATTATTTCTTGGATGAATTTCATGCCTTCATTCTTTGTGAAAAGAAATGCATGTTATTTCATACAACTTCATCTGAAAATAACGGGTGTTTGATAGTTATCATGATTACTATGCATTTATTATCTATGAATTTGTGACCATAAAAGAGGCATCTATAAATGTGATAATGAAATACTGATTGCCTTTTCAGTGGTATTTTCTTAGATGAAGATTTTTAGCCAAGTCCTTCCAGATATGAGTAACTGATTACCTGCATGCCTTTCTGATTCTCTCATCAACTAGACTTAAAACTTCTTTTTTGCATCTAAGATGAGACTGTCTCTACATTATTTGGAATCTTCAAGCAAATTCAAGTGTTCACCCCTGTCTGCATAGAGGAGACAAAGAGCTTCACAATTTGAGCTGCTGGAAGTAAGAAAGGCTTGTCTAAATGTTTCTTACCCCATACTTAACTGTGGTGGCAAACATTCTCTTGCAGCCATTTATCCCTTAGACACTTCTTTGCAAAATCCCAGACTCCAGTCTTCCTTTTGTCTGAGTAAAGTGGGCTGCTTCGGTGAGTTTACACTTCAATGTAATTGTTTCCCAACTAGATAAACATTTCACAGCAAACACCTTTCAAACATTGCCAAGATTGGTATGGCACCCTCTAAATGGTGTCAGATGATCTCCTGTTGACTGCAATGTTTACTGCTATAGTGTCTGAAACACACAAATATCCCCCTCAATTATTTCCTGTCTCCTTTACTCTTATCTCACCTAGACTGTGATCTTTTCAGAGTAAGAACTGGCTTTATTTTGAGTTTTGCATGATAACAGGTAAAGTGTCAATGCTCAATGATTAACAAACTGTTAAAGACAAATCTCAGCAGGAGCCATACAGAACTGCAAAGGCTGGATTTTCTCTAATAAAACTTTTCCCATGTGAATCTTTGGACATATTGTACTTTTTTCCACATGCAAATTCCCATTTTGAGGAAGGATATGCAAAAGATGAACAGAAATTGAGAATGTTTACACGTACGGGGCTAAGAGTCCTTCTCAAACATGTATAACCAAACTCCTCTATCATTAAGAAGCCATAATAAGTACATTTCTCTTAGCTATATATATATTTTTTTTTCCCGTAGATACACAATCACAGACATTCACTAAGGAATACTATAAAGGCAGCACCACCTAGTGGTACCAAAATCACAGCGTAGTATTTTCAGCGGTTCCCTGAAGAAAATCCTATTGGAAACACAAGGGAATCACAGCTGAAATAATTTTTTAAACACCCACATGACAATTACATGTTTTGGTCTTCTTTTTTGGTTTTTTGGTTTTTTTTTTTTCCAGGAAGAACATTAATAAATATTTGCAAGCTCTTACCATACGTATATTAGATTTATTTTCTGTTGTTAGTGCCCCCTGAGAGGCAAAAAGGGAAGTGAACACATGCATTAATCACAGTGGGTAAAATATTTTTAATTTTATTGTATATATGTATATATATAAAATACTTATAAAAGATCAGGTACCAAAACAATTACTACTCACACCTTTCCATCTTTCCATCCAACTTTATTATTTTCTACTGCACATGTAAGGTTTAGAGGAAAACCTACACAGGAATTAGAAATACCTAGCAACTTTGGATCACTTCCCAAGTATTTTCCAACACACATTCCAGGGAACTGTAGTTTATCTTATTCCAATAAATTTAGTCCGTGACAGAGGTGCTCACTTTGCAAAAATCAGAATGGTCCCATGTGTAAGACCAGCTGTTCTCCCCAGTGATGGCAAATGTATTTACATCTGTGCTCAGTAGCTGTACAGCACTGGGACTATGGCATTTTAAATGATCCTACCATCTGCTTTTCACTTGCCCCTGCAAATCCTCTATTGACACTTCTGTGACACTTCAGGAGGTGAAAAACCCTCCAATGCGTCTGCCACCGTGGGAGCCTGCCAGTGCAAACTAACATTGTTCTGAACACAGAATCAGTGGTTTGTTTACAGCCCTTCAGTCTTTCTCTGGGTATGCACTGCCAAAGTTTGGCATTATCAAAGATATAGATCTCTAGTAATTATATAAAATTATATGATAGCATGTTTTAAAGTCATAAACATTATGTGAAAGCATAGCATAGGAAGGAAAAACCTCAGTGATCAAAACCAGTAGTGGTCTTTTTTTAAATACAATGCAACTAGTACACATCAGGCATCCAAACTGCTCCTGCCTCATCCCTTTTCTCTCAGCCTGCCCCAGCCTCCATGCAGCCACCTCTCCACCTCCTGAACTTGCACCTCATGTGATATTTGGCAGAGCCACAAAGCCTCCACTCGCTGTGGCTTTCCCACTCCTCTCTTCCCAGTCCGGAGTACCAGCACAGCTCTTCTGTTCCCAGCTCCAAACCCATCCCCAGTGCCTACTTCTCTCAAGTTCACAGCTGCCAGGCATCCTTCCCTCCATCTTCACAGCCACACCGCTGCTGGGGGATTTAAGAAGCTCCCAAGTTTCATTCATTGGCACACAATATTGCTGGTATTGTGACTATTTCACCACTAACCTCATAGATTCCTTACTTGCCTACAAGAGTGTGGAAAAACAGAGAAAACCTGACTTGCTAGAGTCATTCAGTTCAACTCTTTATGGAATTATTGCACCATTCTTTATCATTTCATGGTTGGGGATATTTTTTTTCCAGTTTTCTCCATGTCTCACAGTGACTTTATTCTAAACTCTAATTCTCCTGAGTTTGAAACTTTCCACATCAGTTTGCTTATCAGCATTCATTGTTACTGGTGATACTTGTTTTGAACAGGCATTGACCTTTACCTTAAGGAGTAAAGAGCTTAACCTGAAAATATTTGAAGAGAAAATGTATGTCCTCTTACAAGATTCACTTTTCTAATTACATGAACTTTTTGAGAATAAATTTAGTTTCTTGCCGACACCCGTGTTTCCACTACCTGTTATCTAATCCAACTGCAGGGAGCAAAGTCAACTCAGCAGTTTTGTGTCCAACAAACCGAGTTCTCCTGAGCCCATGGTTACATAGATTCCAGATGTGCCAGGGATTGATCTGCCAGCAAACCACAGGGAGGCAGAGCAAAAACCATCATAATATAACCCTTTCTTCACTCACAGAAACTATTATACTGACACTTAGTGTATCCTCATCTGCCCAAATCAAACTCCACCTTTCTTGAATACTTAAGCACACTGTATGTAGCACTTAAGAAGTATCTGATAGAAATTGGGGAAGAATGGTTCAGGTTGTATCTCATATATTTTAGGCTGTATTTCTCATGATTCCCAAATACTTGCACTTTCTAGTCATCTGTGATTATGTAGGCCTTCCTCTATGTATTACATTTTCAAGTGGTGAGCTCCTCAAATAAATTATTTTTATTTCCTACACACATATTTTGCTATTGAATTCCAGCCCAATTCTATTACATTCTGGGTTCTGGTTTTGTTATTCTTTTGGTTTGATTTTCACACTTTATACATTTTTTCTTTATATTTTTAATATTCTTCTATGTATTAACCAATTAATCAAAACATTAATATTAGAGTCAGTCCTCGGATATTTCTTGGATAACCTTGCCAGTACCTTTCCTCCACAATGACAGTACTCTTGACATAATGTTATCTCCCCTTTTGCCAAGTCATTACACACAATTCTTGTAAGAATCCCCCTCTTTTTTAGCTGAACCATTAATTTCCCATGGAGTAGTGAATCTTTCGGTTCAATAAAACAAGTTAAAGACTGTCAGGCTGTCAGCTGCTCAAGAAAAATGCAAATATAAATAGTAATTTAAATAAGAACCAAGAGTTGTAAATTCTGTATAAATATTTTAATATGTATAAAAGACAACTTACATGGATAGGTGCTCTATTAGAACAAAATACTGGCTGTTTTCATTAAAAGATTCAAATGCTGTAAAAAGCATTTTAGGATGTCTCTTCCATCTTCTACACAGATGTATTCCTTGGGGACTCGTACCAAGCAGCAAATGTGCTGCAACAGAGCAGTGGCTGGTGTTTCTAATGATGCTATGACAAAGCAGAAGGAAGGCACCATATGGCACCCAAATTTGGTCTCAAGGCAGCAGTTCCTTGTCTCCAAATCAACAAAACCAGGCAGGGTTATGGAATCAAATGCTCAGTCCACAGACTTTTAAACAGATTTTGCAAAACATCTCCTTTGGGATGTCAGCTGGTTCTGGCAAATACAAGTATCTTCATTTGATTCAAGATGGAGACAATTGAAAATAACAATGGGAGAGAAGAAAATTAAAAAAAAAAAGAAAGATGGAATAATTGGAAGCCCTAGAAAAATCAAAATGCAAGCTTGTTCAAGGAAAAATACTCCCAACAGAATACCTGGTTTTCTTACAGTACACATATGCTCAATACAAGAATAACATTTTAAAGTCCTTATGTAAGCATTTAATTCTCTCATAGATCAGATCAATTTCATTTAGTGTTATTATTCATACAAAGGAGATTTTGTTTTTCTTTTGTCTAAACCTTGAAAAGACACCACAAGGAGGAATCAAAACACTGTAACAGTGCAACCATAGTAGCTAGCTACCAGTGTGAAATTTCATGTACACCATCAAAACTAGTGTTATTTAATTTCTAACCTGTCTTTGACTTCCAAAGGCTAGACAATTGAAGAAAAATTTTGTCATTTTAAAAACCAAGTTGCAAAACTTTTGCTAAGTTTATTTAGCTGAAATATTTATTATTGTCAGTATGTAAACTACTTCCCAAAAAAAAGTCAGAGCATGACATGTAAACAGTTAACTATATATAATTACACATATTTATCCTCTTAGGACATGCAGGTTTGAACATTGTCCAAGGCATAAGGTAGATACAGGCTACAAGGTCTCTCTCAAAATTGGGAATGTAAGGTTTGTGCAGTGATACTGAAGTTACCCAAAGTATCATGCAAGAAAGAGTTTTCTGTTGGCTGTCATAGGAAAAGAAATAATAATTAAAAAAAAAACAAACAAAAAAAACAAAAAAACCCCAAAAAAACCAAGCAAAACAACCCCCAAAAGACCAAACCCAAACTTTCAGGTGTCTGTTAGGCACCAGATACTCTCCAAATACTTCAGTAGTCACATTTCCTTCCTATAGAACTCTGTATTTGCCTGAGTTCAGCAAGTTAAAATGGGAGGTTTCCAGTTCTTACTGTTGAAGAACTGTGAATAAAGTTAAAAGTAGTGTTTTCATTAAATGATAAAAATGTAACAACTACTTCCTTTTAATATTTACATTTGGGTTTGGCATATTAGCTAGAACAATGAAAGTGGCTTGTGCTTTGGTGATGAGAACAATGCCTGGCTTCAAACTCTCCAATGTGACATTTAAATTTTCATTTTTAAGACTTTTGGGTTTTTTAAAACTATATAGAAACATTTTATGGGGATTAAGTTTAGATAAATTTGTATAAGTTCTATATTTCTACTCTAAACAACATGACATATGTTGTATTTTTTCTATCCTTACTTTTCATTACTGGATTTTTTTTTTTAATACATGTGAAGTAAATGGTTTTACATATTAAAAAATGATCTCATAATTTAATTGTTACATGGAAACTTTTAAAAAACAGTGAAGGACAAGAAACAGGAAAATACAAACTTCTACATGCAGCTAATTTCCACATATTATATAATAATCCCCTGCTCTCAAATACTCTCACCGAGTAGCAGCGTAACAAAACCACTGAATGATACTGACATGTCTGAATTTACTCTTGGTTGGTTTTTTTCAATGCATGTGTAATTACTAGGAATTCTCCCAGATAAAAGGAGATTCCCAGTGCAAGGAAAATTTTTTGTGTATATTTTCATATGTGTAATGAACTGTTACAGGAGAGGTAATTTCTCTTATGTACTGCTAGAACTAAGGCAGAACATAATACTTCATGATATTGTCAAATACCTACACACCAGAGAACAAGCATGTTTTAAACTTCCATAAAATGCAAATCTGTTTCCATGAAAATTGTGTACTTCCAAAACATTTGAGTTTCACTTCCTGTCAGAAAATCTGACATTGATGGAGTTTCCAGGAGTCAAAAGTCCATGAGTTTTGGCATGAACTGGTTCAGTTTTGGGAGAAATTTTGATTTCAAAATTCTGAAGCAGCTGTGAACATAAACAGGACAAGTATTAGAAAAACTGCAAAATTATCAATGAAGAGTAGCCTTTAAACAGGAGAACATAACAGACTGTCACAAGCAAAACTGTTGCCAGTTCAGCAGAATTTCCCATCAGGAAAGACAAAGAAGGTGTTAGAAGGCAAAGATTATAGTTCAAAATCTTCCTCCTCTGATGGAGGGAGGACTGAGCAAGTTCTTTCTAAAGAACATCCACAGAACCTGATTAAACAGTCTGAAGTATCAAAAAAACAGAAGTCTCTTCCAAACTTGTTGAGGTTCCTCTCTGTGTGTTTTTGATTTCACTTCCTTCAATATCAATCAAGATGTGAAATTATTAAGAGACTTATAAGAATCCCAATCCCATCAGGCATATTTTTCTGAATGAATACCTCAGCTATCTACTTTTACACTGTCAAGAAGCAAATATTGCAACATCCTCAACTATTCATAATAATAAATCTCAAACACTTTTTTCTATAAATGAATTATCTCTTATCCTTCTCCTGGTATGACTGATAACCAATGCATGATTTTGCTATATATAACTACATTTTTCAGTGTCAGATGTTTGACAATACTTTTATCTAATTTTTCTCTTTTTAAAATCCCTCTTGTTATTATCTTCCAAATTTCCTTGAATTTGGCTATATTGTCCTTAAAGTGCTGTGCATGGGGATGGCTGTTTACCATTGCTTATTGAGGATTCATCTGTGTTTGGCAAGACTGAGTAATTTAGCTCCCCTTTCTGACAGACAAAATGCTTGCTAATGCTCCTAATATTATCTAGAATCACATTGCCTGGTCAGAATTGACTGATTTTTTACTATATCACTGCAGTCTCTTCTTATAGTACTAATGTTACCCAGACAGTCGTTCATAAATTTGTATTTATGCATTTATTTCCTCTCAAGGGCACTAACTTGCAACTGTCATTAGTGAATAATTTTGTGTTGCCTCTGGAACATTTCTCCTTTTTTTTCAAAATTTTATATTCGCATCCCCTGAGCTTAACTTATTTCACATCAGCTTGGTATCCCATGCAAACTGTAAAAGTATCCTCTAATCCATCACTTACACTGTTAATGAAAATAACAGCCTAAATCAAATGCAGGCAGACTTTTTTAGAATTTTAATTAAATGCTTTCCCAGTTCAACAGCAAATATTTGATAGCTATTGCCTCCAGTTATTTCCTTTTTCCAACCAGCTGTGCATGCATTTTATGGGCACTTCCATCTGGAACAAATTTCATTAATTTGAGAGAAAAAACATACAGGACGTGTGAAAATACTTCCTGAAGTCAGAGTTCATGACTTATTTATATCCCCACATGAGGTAAGTGATCAAGTCAAAAAAAGAAATCAGAGGCCTGAAACAACTACTCGTTGATAAGCTCCATGTGTTTCTAATTTTAACTCACTCAGGTGTCATCTCTATGTTGGTAAATAGGTTGTGTGCTATTTTTTTCTAGCATATTTTTTCTAGCTTCTTTCCAGGAAACAAAGCAGGTTCTGCATTGCTTCCTTGAGCCTCCTTTTCAGAGAGATGGAAG
The DNA here is from genome assembly GCA_013397245.1 of Thryothorus ludovicianus. Classification (NCBI taxonomy): domain Eukaryota; kingdom Metazoa; phylum Chordata; class Aves; order Passeriformes; family Certhiidae; genus Thryothorus; species Thryothorus ludovicianus. The sequence goes on along the minus strand of VZTB01016677.1, from coordinate 2,562,016 downwards.
CGTGTTTTTTTTACCAAACCCCCTGGGAGCTCTCTAACCCTCAGTTCCAAAAGACAGGTGCTAATTGTTCAGAGATTGCTCTAAACGTTTACTGAAGGAAATTCAAAGAAAAATTCAATCAAGCCTGCCTTTGAATAAATAAAATGGATCTAAATGTTTTTATAGATCAGTAACTATAAATAGTTACCAAATCTTCACGGTTTGTTTGCGCAGTCTGGACTCATTTATTGAGCTATAGGCTGTCTTGTAAACGACAAAACGTGTAGCAACTGTTTGGAACATTTTCTTTATGATGTGAACCAATGAAAAACAATATATCTCAATATGTACTATTTATATAATTAAAAATTATGTGTATCTAAAATGATAATGACTTAGAACAAGAAGAGAGAGAAAAGCCCAGAAAACAGAAAAATTCTACTGTTTGCCATCACACCGTGATCAGTACAAGGACATAAAATCTATTTTACATCTTTGAAAGTTTTGAATTCTAACTAAAACACAGAAACTGAGCAGATAACCCTTCTAAAATACATTGCTAGATTTCTGATGTGCTTACAAAGGCCTTCTACACCAAATCTATATATTTCCTTAACAAACTTATCTTTAGTTTTACATCGTGTGTACCACCTGCAATGTAGTTTAGGTACTATGCTACAATTCAAGCATGATTGTTTTCAGGTTTTTTGTCTTTGGAGCATAAGTACATTAGAAAACACTCCAAAACAAAGGTTTGAGCACTGTAGGGTACCCAGAAATTGCATATATAAAAAAAATAATACCAATTCACTTTTCTTCTTGTAATGCTGTCACATGGTTCTAACCTGAATCAGTGCAAGATGGATTTCCAGCTCTGCAATTCTTTTTCCTATACAACTTCGAATGCCATAACCAAAGGGGATGGAGCCAAAGTTGTCCACTCTGTCCAAATTATCTTTCCTCAGCCAGCGCTCGGGTCGGAACTCATTCGCCACCGAGAAATTTTCTTCACTGTATGAAGTAGCATAATGACAAAGTGCCAGCTGGGTCTGAGGAAATAAATTTTATTTATATTTAGCTATCTCCAATGGACATAACAAAATTTAAAAGCATTTACAATTACTGTAATATCTCCAATAAGAAGTGATAAAAATAAAGCAACTCTAAATAATTCTAATGACAAAAGGATACCTCAAAAATCAAATCCCTTTCTCAATTGGTGAAAGGAAATAATCTTCCAATTGTTTTCAATGTTGCTGGATATATTAGAGAAGATACAGTGGGGAAGGAGATGGGAACAACTCACAAGTATTGGGAATTGTTTCATGAAGTTGCTATGAGAAAAAGGAAGAAAGTTTCTGCAAAGGGAATTAACAGACAGCAAGAATAATGAAATTCATGCCTTTTTAATTGAATTGTGCCATTAGACAGATATGTTATCAAGACACTCCACCCTCAAGAATATTAAGAAGAAGTCATGATAATAAATTCCATTTGCAGGTGAGGACCCAAATAGAAAAAAATCAATCAACAGCAACAAGTCAATCATAAAATCTATTTGTGGCATATAAATGGGTGTTACCTAAATACTTTCCTCTTAATGTTCTAGCCTAGTGAAATCTTTTAAAATCAATGAAGTGTATATATGTTGTAGCAGATCATATTTCATTTGCAAAAATTAAACTGTTCTCTGCAGAGGACTGCAACAGAACCTACCCCTTTAGGTATCAAGTATCCTCCAATGATCAAGTCTTTTTGGGTCACTCTTCCATTTCCTGGCAATACTGGATATAACCTAGTGAGAAATATTTGTCTGAAGTTCAACAGTAATAACTAATACAATTAAAAAAGTGTTTAGATTCCAATTTGCATTCACAAATATGCAGGATGAATGCCATATTCGTTCACACCAAACTTGTTTTTCAGGAGTACAGAATATCTTGGAGCTCCAAAGACCTTGAGTCATTTGTGAGAATATGACCATCATCTGAGAAAAGTTATTTATTAGTAACTGAAGCTTGAGCTATTTGGTCTGTGCATTTATTCACTTTACACATGTACAAGCATGAAGGTAGGTGGTCAGGCTGGAGACATTTTAGCACTACTGCTAAAACTGAAAAAGCCTCATTGATACTTTCTCTAAAATCCTCTTACTCCTTCACCTCATGATGAACGTTTAGTATAAACATATAAAAAAAAAGTGTGTCACATGCTTTTAATTTAAATCAAAAAGCTTAAAATTATTGAAGTGGCAGTGCAAAGTACCAGCGTGGGGGAGGAGGCTGTTACATTTTATCATACAGACTAGAGGGAAAAATCAAGCTTGGATTTCTTACCTTACCAGACATGTCCTACATATGTGATAGCACTTCTACCACACTTAGAAACATTAAGCATTATATAATCTATCTCATTCATTGCTTAAGCATCCTTGGACACAATACTGCTGAAATAAATAAAAGTAGAAGCAGCAAATTGCAGTAGCATCAATAAACTACAAATGCTAAAATGGACTCAAAATTCATTAGAATAAAATGGAATTAAATCTTAGAGTTGTCTGCTACTTACCTCAAGGTTTCTTTCAGGACAGCTCTTATCAAAGGTAATTTTGGGACATCATGAGCAACTGGAACTTGATCTTTCCTCAGCTTATTGACTATTTCCTCATAAACACGTTGCTGCACCTCTGGGTGCTTGGCCAACAAATATATTGCCCAGGACAAAGTAAAAGAAGTCTAAGGAAGAAACCACAATAATCAAACCCAAGAAGATTACATTAAAAATAATTTCAAGCCAAGAAAAACAATCAGCTTTCAACTATGTGTTTTATATGTTTGAAGTTATGAAACAGGCTGGCAGTGATTCACATCTGGATTCAGTGGGAGGTTGCCAGACTTCACCATCCCCCCCTCCATCTCTTTTCCATCTAAAAGTCCACCACATATCAAAACAATCCTTGTTGATATTTTCCCAGTGAAATATAAAAGGCAACAGACAAACCAAATGCAACCCCAACTATGTAAGCAATACTGAAACACAAACACTCCAAACAGCAATGGATTAAGTTAGCTCTTAGTTTTCAACATGCATTTCACCTTTCCTTCCAACAAAAATGCTTCACAGGGAACAAGGTAAGAAAATGCTACTCAGAACATTTCCAACCTCTTTCAAGCATATGGTGGTCCTCTCATAGCATCCACACAACAGAATTGATATCATCACTGCTAAGATTATACTTTATCTTTTTGGTAAGCAATGCTACACCACTATCATTTAAAAATATTTTGTGTGAAGAAGAAACAGAACATGAGGCAGGACATGGTTCAACTTTGAGCACATGAGGATTTAAAGAAATCCATCATCTAATCTTTTTTCACCACAGCTGGAAAAAAAAATCAGTTTGTGGGAATGTCTTATTTTGGTCTTAAGTTTAAGATCAATTTAGAATGTAAATTTATCATGATGAATTTTATGTCTTGTCTTCAAACTGGGGTGTAATGCTTGAAGTGCCATTTTCATAAGATTTTCTTGTTTTTCTTGCAGTATTGAATGGCTGTGCCTTCTGCAATGCAACCCAGTTCTATTCCACTCAGAGGAGCTGGCAATTGTGCCAGCTTTGTACAGAACTTCTCTAATATCAGCAGTGTTCCTTTCCAGCTTCCCAGTCCCTTCATAACTTCTTAAAAATTAGGACTGTTCTAGAAACAGCCAAAATGTTTTGTAGCCAACAACTGCCTCACAGTTCTGTTGAAAGCTTTTATAATCCCCTAAACCTCTTCCAGTTTCTATGACAAAATGAGATCTGAATTGACAGCAGTAAAAACAGGAAAAAAAGATTCCTTCAATTTTTGTTTTGTACTTGAAAATGAGGAAGTCAGAAGTATCGTCCTCTCAGAAAAAGACTGCTGCCAGCTGAGAAAGCTGAGTCAAATGGAAAGGGAAATTCTTGTTGGCATGAACACTGCCCTTTTATTTTAATGAAAAATGTCACACACTAAAAATGGAAAATTAATGGTCTGAAAGATTAGAAAATGAATGAGATGAATAACTGTGTTTTACTTAAGAACCAAAAATCAAAAAGCTCTGCAAACCCATAAGCCCTTGGGACATTTAACCAATGGACTAATATTCAGTACATAAGGAAGTTTTACATATGCCCCTTATTTTGGAATCAAAAGTGATTGCTGTTGAGGTTTTTTTTTTTGTTTTCTTTAGAAACCATATAAACTTTCTTAAGCCAAAAAAAAATCTGAATCCAATTATCCAGAGAGTTTTTCTTTTCTTTAAGACCATTTGACTTCTTAATTTATTTTAAACTTTTCTACTGTAAGACTATTAAAGTCCTACATAGCACCTCTTTATCAAATAAATATGATTTCTTTAAAAAATGTGTTCAGTAACAATCATTTATAGTAGCAGTGTTCATTGATATTCTGAATAACTCTGTATACATTGTACATACAATAACTCCTCTTTCTTTTTCCTTATTCTTCCAATTCATGCTGCACTCAGTACTGAGCTACACTGATTTAATATGATAGGAATGAGAGAGGAAGACAGACACACAACATTAATGTCTCTTCAAATGGTCTGTATGGCAAACCAGAAGAATAAAGAATGAGAGACACTTGAAACACCTTCCCAGGTGTTAACATATGAGGTACACCAGCCCCATTAATTAACCCCATTAATTGAGCCTTTGCCACAGCTCTTTGCCTCAGCCTGACTCTTGTTGCCAGCACAAGCAGGGGTAGAGTGAATTTCTGCCTTATCCACATCATTGCTGGCCTAACATCCCCCTCCTAATGGATTCCAGCAGAAAGCAGATCTCTGATCCATTATGTGTGTCCCAGTTGATTTAATTAACCATACATGAAAATCCTTTCTCAAACTCTACAAGAGTTTATTGATCAATCTTTTTCACGCTAACTTTCTGCTAAATTTCTATTGTGGTCTACCTAAAGTAGCACCACAAACACCAACCTGATAAGCAAACAAGTGAAAGAAAACGTGTCAAATACAAGCTGAATGTAAAGACAATTGCTCTTTTATCTGTTTAATAATCTGTGGAACAGACTCCCAAGTGATGGGTTCCTGTAAACCACAGCTAGATCAGAACAGTGATTTCATTCCAGTGGAGAGATTACACAGTACAGGAAGTATTTTGTGTCACTTTAAAAGTGTCGTGGCTTAAATGTGTAAAAATTACATCCTTATGAACAGCATAACCCCTCTGAAGAGAGCTGCCAGTGATACTGGTTGACAAAAACAACCAAGCACAAGAAAAATGGTAACAAGCTTACTGTGTCCACTCCTGCCAGAAGCATTTCAGTCATGTTGGCATAGATCTCTTCCAAAGTAAGTTCCTTACTCACTAGGAGATGTGTGAGTAGCCCACCATTCACTACTTCTCCTTGGTCCAGCTGAGACTGAATAGCCTTCAATTTGTTGTCAACATGGATTTGACCTTTGGGATTCAAAAAATAATTGTTAAACCTCCATTTTTATTTTTCTGCTGGTTCCATTCAGTAATCACATTTCTCACTTATGCTACTCTGCACATCCGGGGGGAAAAAAATAATCCTTTTTTCTTAAGGAAAAATCCTGGAGTGGTGGTGGAGGTTCTTGGGTACTCATGGCAAGGAAAGATTGAGCTGACAGGAACCTTGGTAGCTCACAGCATGAGAATGCTGAGCACCAAGAAAGGACACAAAACTTCAGTTCCCTTCCTTCGAGGGAAGCTCAAGCCAAGTTTTTACACCCACCTGGCTTCTACATCCTCCTCTCCTGAGGGCTCTGCAAGAAGAGGTGAACCCTGCAGAGCTGCTGCAACTCAGCACAGAGAGGCTGCTACAAGATGCCAGCAACAACCAGAAGCTCAAAGCCACAGAAATTAAATACTCTGAAGACAAAGATGATGAGCACCAAGTAATAACAAAAATTCAAAAACTTCAGTGAATGACATGCTGAGCAATTTCACTCACAGTCCCATGTATACGCTAGTGACTGCTAACAGCTTCTTTGATCAAACAAGGGATTTAAGAAGAGAAAAACTCCTTAGAAAGTTAATGGCTCACAGAATGAGCTTACAAAAAAAAAAGAAAATGCATGCAGCTTTCTAATATTTGAGAGAGAAAAGGGGTTCAAAAACATTAAAAGAAAAGTGCAAAGACAACTCCTTACTACTTACATAAACTTACATGAAAATTGATTCATAAAGCAACCTGGAATGTTTTATTTACCAAAAAAA
>VZTB01016677.1:2467260-2547652 GCA_013397245.1 Thryothorus ludovicianus | reverse complement strand
TCCTCCCCTCCCTCCCTCCCCTCCCGCTCCATCCGGCCCCGCTTCCCGCCGCCCGCTCCCCTCCCCCGCGCCCATGTGGCGGCCGGGGAGGGGGCGGCAGGGCCGGCAGCGCCAGTCTCCGCCGCCCCGGGCCCGGCCTCGCCCCCCCGGCAAGGTTCGAGCCGCCCGCCCGAGCGCCGGGTTGGGGGGGGCAGCGCTGACGGCAGCGGGGCCAGGCGCATCTACCGCCCCCTCAGGGCACCCATCTAGGCAAAGCGTATTTATGTAAGGGGAGGCCGGGGTAGGAGAGACAAAATGGTCTCTGAGCGCGGCGGAGCCGGGCCGGGCTGGGGCGGCCCCGGGTGCCGGCACAGCCTCACCGCGGGGGTGGGTGCTGCGGTCTAAGAGTCCGGGGAAGCCCACGCTTCCCAGCCCTGCCCGCCAAAAATAAGCACTCTGCAAGCTTGTGAAACAGCCCAGTTAAAAAAAAAAATTTGGTACTTTTTTTTTCTTCTTCTTCAGCTCGAGGCAGCTCCCCAGCGGTTCGGAGCGCGCACAAAGATGCGCGGGGAGCGCTCACGGGCGCCGGGGCGCGGGGAACCGGGATCGTGGGATCCCCCGCGAAACAAAACTGCCGGAGCCTCCGGGGTGCGGGGGCTGCAGCGGGGGATCCCCTGAACCCGGCTCTCTCCCCAGTGGGAAGGCGGCGCGGCGATGCCCAGCGGCGGGGCTGCGAACCCCGCGGTTCAGCGGCGCTTTGAGGGGGGGGAAGGCTCCGGAAACCCCGGCGTGATCAAAGCTTTAAATACCCGAGGGAGCCGTACCTGGATTTCATGAATGCGGCCGAAGCCGTCCTTCCAGAAGAACTCGTAGAGGTTGTAGAGGGTGTTGGGTCCGGGCATTTCGTGCAGGCTCTTCACCCTGCCCAGGCGGCGCGGGGGGGGCTCCAGCAGCTCCGCTCCGCGCCCCTCGCCTTTGTTCCGCGGGCCGCTCCGCACCTCCAGGGACTGGCTGCTGCACAGCCGGGGCTGCCCGGGAAACCTGCTGCTGCCAAAAAGAGCCGGGTAAAAGTAAGTCCTCTCACATTCAAGTGTCTGCTTGCATTTCATCGTCAAGACTCTGGTGAAGAAAGACATGTCTTTTAATTTCAGAAGGGTCCACTTTGCTCCTGCAGCTGCTTTTTATTTGGTTGCTCTTTCTTCGGTGCCTGCTTTAACTTGTACAAGCAGCACTTCTCCAAACTCTTACTGCATGAGCATCAGTTTACACAGACCATTATTTAACGCTCCCTCCCCTAGGGCTGGAAAAGGGGGGTGGGTCTGGGATGAGACTTGAATAGAACGAACCTATTATTTTGTATAATTCAAATCAGATAAATTTACCCATTATACATGCAGCCAAAGTTCAGTTTTTGCCTCTTTCACTCATTAGTTTGGTGAAAAGCTCACCCCCTCTTTCTCCTGTTTTAAAAAAAGCAAGATTAGGCTTTTTTTTTTCCTGTGGCATTAATTCATTCTCCTGTGTTAGAAAATAGGGCATTTTCTGCCAGAAGTTCTCTTAGAACCGTTCATATCCTGTAACAAACATTTGTGCATCCACATATAAGTAGCACTGGTTTTACACAGTAACCTTACACAAAGAAATCCTGTAAATTGCAAATTACATCCGAGATGTTATTTGTATTGCAGGATAATTTACCTTTTGGACAGGATATACTCCATAAGCAGCTTGTGTCAACCTTTGTAGAAATCTGCACAGTTTAAAAAGTATTTATAGTAGTTTAATATGAATTTCTGCATAATTCCAAAGGTGTCAGTGGTTATCTGTAAAATGTTGGTTAGTTTCAAAAATGATGTGGAAGAGACTATCTTGGTTTTTAAGTGAATCAGACACTCAGATAACATTTGAGGACAGAGGAAAGTCTCAACGCAGATCCACGTTTCTAGAACAGAATTATGGATAAACTGCTGGAAAAGTAAATCTAGTAACCGTCAAAATTATTAGCTTTTGTTTTCCTTATTTATCTTCATGTAGATTTTTGAGGCTGAATTCTGATGAAGCTCTGTGTTCATGCTTACTTTGGGCACTGGTAACTCCACTGAAACAAATAACTGAAGTTAGACAGGCACTTCAGTCTTTATGGACACAGCAGTAAATATTACAGGAATAAAATCTGCTAAAGTACACGCCGGTTAAAGCTAAAATCATGTCTTTGAAATGGACTTCATCATACTTGAAAGGGTCCAGAGAAGAGCAACAGGAAAAAGAAATGAGGAGATTTTTAAAAACTTGTTTAAAAGGCTGAGAGACTGATTTCATCTGGGAAAGATGACTACCACAAGCATGACAACAGCCTACAGATATGTACATCTTCTGTTAAAAAAAGGTTCATGTCAGAGAGAGAGGAAAGGAAATAATGGGCTTAGTTTGCAGATTTCTTGATTACTTTTTCAGGTATCCTTGGTACCTCACATTTCAGGAAGCCAAGGCATCTCAGGATGTTACCTACTGGCTGTCACTGAGCTTTGCAAGAGCAGGTTTGAGAACATCATCAGGGAACCTCTGGAGTCTTCATTCCTACATTTCTGTGTAGTTTAGCTACATTATTTATTTGATATTTATTTGAAGATGCTTGGAGAGAGACAATTATATGGATGTTTAAATTATGTTAACGTAATTTCCAGATTGCTGGAGGGAATATGTGCACCATTCCTAGGAACTCCTGCTCACAGCTATCAGTATGGTTGATTTTTTAAAATTTTTTTTTTTTTTAGTTTTAAGTTATAAATTATTAAGGTAAAGCATCTGCTGTTATTAATATGTTAGTGAGATAAACTTTGATACGTTATGCTGTAAAGGTTACAGTTTTGCAACTGGTAGCAGCTTTCTCTGAGTGTACCTTTTTCCAGTTTCCATATTTGGAATTCTTTATTTTCCCATAACCCCTTTTCCATGAAAATCATTGTAGGACATATTGTTTCCAGCCAGGACACTTGGAAAAGCTTCAAAAGCTTTACCCTTTCAATACTTTGCCAGAACAGTACCTGCTTTCCTTCTGAGGAATTTCTGGAAGTGGCAGTAGTCCCAGAATAGGAACTCTGTTGTATAACCCCACCTGCACTCAGTTTCTTCTCAGTTTACTTGCTGTTAGATTTCTGTTTGTTTGCAATAAAATGGCCTGACACACAGACCCCATTTTAAAAAGCCAACATGTAAATACTCTGAGAATCTGTGATTTCAGTGAAACAGGGAGCTCACCTGGTGCAGCCTCTAAAACAGCTGCTGACATTCAGATCTCATTGCTGGCAAACCTCAGCAAATTTTTAATACCAGTCAAACATTCTGTGATTATTGGCCATCAAGTTTATATGTGCAGCTTATACAGCTACAGTAGAGCCAAATTCATGAAAGATTTTAGCAATCCATTGTGCTACAGCTCCTGAGGAATTGGATGCATTCTCTGCCATCTGTATAGACTGTTGTTGGGTTTTAATGACACACAGCACTGTGAGCTCTGAAACAGTTTATTTCATTAGTCATCTGCAGATGTCTACTACTGTAAAAAAAAGTCACCAAAAATTACAGAAAACCTAAAAAAAAATCCCAAACCCTCACCTAAAAACAACCCCAACACATAAAATTAATTTTGAATAGGCTTTTATACTTGGTGTAGTTTAAAAGAAAGAGTGGAATGTGCCATTTGAGAAGAGTCCTGACCCAGGAGTATCTGTGAGACACCTCCATTACTCTTGCCATCTTGTAATTTTATTACAAGGAGATGACCGTGTTTGATAAGCAAAGCCAAAACCACATCATCCTGAAGAATTTCCAGAGTACATTATAGGCAATGGCAGAGTGTAACAAAGAAATAAATTAAGAAAGCACAAAGTGGCAATGCTTTAATGATGAACATTGCCAGATTCCTTTGATATAACAGAAGGATTTAAAGGCATGTAAAGGCACCATTATGCAGATCTGTACAGAGACCTTCCTTGCACTAAAGGAGATGAATGGATTGACATCCACAGAAACAATTCTTTTGTAGTGCAGGGGGTGGCCCAGAGAGAGGTCTGTGACCAGTGGGCCAAACATATTTATAAATAATAGATATTTCTAGGCAGTTTGCCAGAGGAAGGAGAAATTCAGAGCCACTAACAGATGCAGCTCTGGAGCACTATTAACACGTTGCTCTACATAATTATCAGTAATACCATAGCAACCCATCAGTCAGACACAAGTTTCTTTTTCTGTGTAAACTGTACAAAAAGAATACTCCAGGCAACAAGAGCCAGATTGTAAGGTGGTTCAAGAGCTGAATTGAAATGTTTATGAATGTGAGTGAATACATGTGGGCTACCACAACATGGAATGTGTAATTAAACCATTCATTTCTCTTTGCTGTGCCAGATCGTAACAGTGTGGTTCTGTTTGACTTTCAAATTAAGAGTTTTAGTGTACATATGTGCCACTAATGTTCCTGATTTACTGACACACTTCACATCCTTACTAATGCAGAATCTGAGTTGGAGGAAAAACTTGCAAACTGCAGAATGTTCAGTAGCCAATATTATGAGTAAACACCAAAATTTATGTGACAAGAGATGGATGAAACAGAAGCAAGTTTCCTAGAATAGACTTGAAAAAGAGAAAGGAAGAGTAAAGGAAAGGAGGCAACAAACATTTGAAAGAGCAGCAGAAGGTGAAAGGTTTCAAGGGCAACCTAAAGGGGTGGAAGGATTGGCATTGTCTGGTCCCATTTTCCTCCCAAATATGAACACAGGCTTGTTTCAGGTAAGAGAACTCCAGTAGTGGTGCCACAGAATTCCCAGGAATAATAGTGAGTATAGCAGCCATGATACAAACCCCCCTTCCAATCCACAGAAAGCCACCAAACCATAAAGAAGGGAGGAGTTATGCCATCAGCCAACCAAAACACGTTTGTGTGACTGAAATATTTTCTCCTACTTGTTCAACCTACATATTTATCAGACATCTTAACACTGACTTGGAAACACACTCAGAGTTCTTTAAATTTAAACAATGACGTTTGTCCTAGCCTGTTGGTCCTCAGAGTCTGAAAATATGTTTTATGTAACAAGTCAGTTGGGACTTTTGTTATTTCAAACAAGTCGGAGCACATGCCCCTTCACAGCAGACATGCTTCAGTTTTAGTTAACTTTTGCTATGTAACGGGATCACAGTATAAACTAGACTTGGCTTATTGATAATTTAGATGATATATTATTTTTGGATATTTTTGTCTTCAAACACACAGTCCTGCTATTCTCTCAGTCTAGACCCCCCAATGGTCTGATTGTTCTTTCTTACCTTCGTTTAGTTGTTACTAAATCCAATTTTAGCTTGCCCTCCTCTTTGCATGAACTCTGACAAAGTTCAGTCGAAGCTTTTTGTGTCAATAACATTGGTATTCAGAGTCAATGGTTACATTATCATCTTACCAGGAATTCTGTATTCTTTAGAATTATTTTCACCTTTTAACAATCTTGGCTGTATCTGGTTTTGAACATAATTTTATGCTATCCAGTATAATGAATATTGTACTGTTTTACATGACTGTTGAAATAGCTACATAAATCACAAGTATAATTTATGTACATAAAAGAGATTTGATAGGAGGCATTTAACTTTGCCCAAATAACACCTTCAGCTAAGACTACACAGATATGCTCTTCAGAACATTTGCAAATAAAAGCTGAAAAAGGGCTGCAATGTCAGAAATGTAAGCAAAAATTTTCAGTGTATTTTGAAACCTTTTCACAGAAAAAGGCATACAGTCATAAGTTTTACGTTTTCTGACTGTCCTCAAACCCACCTCCTGAAAGATCCTTTCAAGCTGTGAAGTTACTTCTTTGGAATTTTAAATGCTTTCTAAATTCCTGGTTTTTCCTGAAAAGAGGACAAATTTGAACTTCACAGGCTAAATACTAATCTAATATTGTATAAAAAGAAGGTATTTAAATCAGAACAAGCAAGCCAATGCCACTGTAATTTACTGTTCAGCCCTTAATAAAAACCCCATGAATCAACTGTAAAGAATTCAGTTCTACTTGCAGACTTATAGATTTAGATCCTTGCCCAGTGCCTCCTAGGACATATGACACTAAGTTGTACAGAGAACCACTTGCCTGGAAGGTCCAGAGTTTTTAAACACATAAAGTACAGCATGATGAAAAATGACCATCAGGAGGGCATGAGGAGACAGAGAAACAGAAACTGGCTGCTTTGGTGAGCTGTTAACGCTGTGAAATTGCCACCCCATCATCACTGTGCCCTTTTAGTCTAGAATGCCATTTTAATGAGCAACAGCAGCACCCTTCAAGCATCAACATCTTCATATGGACAGTTGCTGGTTTCCCACAAGAAGGAAGGGCACATAAACAAGAGCTTATTATTGTAGCCTATCAGAAACACAAACAGCAAATATTAAAAAAAGACAATTTCTGAAGAAGAGTGTCTCCTCAGTATGGCATTCAGAGCAAGGAGGGGAGCAGAGAAAAAGCTTTTCTTCCAGCAAGCAAACCTGAATTACATCCAAGAAAATCACACCTCCTCTATCCACAGACTTCCAAGAAATAATTTACTTACCCCTGAGTTCACCTACCTCTGGCATCATTCATAATCTGAATCATAGTTCTGCCACACTATCTGTTCTTGTGTGGACAATTTCGTTTCCTAGAGGGCTGGAATTACAGATCTGGAGCTGCCTACTGTGACCCCTGCATGCATTGCCAGAGTGCAGGGGGGGCCAGCAGTTCCTCAGTGAGTGACCTGCCCACCCCTGCTAGGGTACAGGTGCTGCCACGGGCAGCAGCAACTCGGCTGCAGTGAGTAAATGCAGCACTCTGCCACAGCCTGGAGTAACAGCAGGCAGTAATTACCACACTTAATCTTATCAACGTAATGAACTCTTAAAGTTTGAATACCAAGATGCTATCACTGATGCATGGAGTCATTCATACCTCGTAAAATTATTATGCTTTACTTGATGGTGAATGTGCATCCCACACAGACATTACTTAGAGGGCTGAGATCATTAATCACGCTTTACTACACATGAACTACAGCGGTCTGAAATCCAGCCACTACTAGTGATTCCACAATTACAGGAGTATTAAGCCATTTGTATTTAGTAGGTTGTTGGGGTTTTTTAAGTTTATGAAGGGTGGAGTGTAGTTTCAAAGCAATTCACAAAGCTTTTTAAGAGAGAATTATGCAGAGGAACACTGCCTGACTTGCTCAGCTAAAGCTCTGTCACAGGCCCCTCCCATTACACTAAATGCTATTAACTTGCCATTAGAGTTGGTCCAAATTACTATCAGAAGTAAATAGTGCTTTAAACTGGGGAAACAGCACCAGAATATACTGCACAATTATCTCTTCTGTATAAGCCACTCAAGCACTGCCATGGCTGCCTCCAGGTTGTGAGGCAGAATACTCAGCACAAGAGAGAATCAAGTGTTACAGGGTAAGGCTCAGAGCCTAAACAAAGTTTAAACCGAAGCAAATCAGTTCCCTTTTCAAAAATTACCTGATTGATACAAAGACCAAAGTCAAACACCATCTGTTCTCAATTATTAAATGTTTCCAATATTTCTACATTCTCAATTTGTGAATTCATGCTAGTAAGAAACAGCATTCAGCATTTCTCTGAAGTACGTTTGCCATACAACCCAACAGCTGTACCATGCGTGCTCCTCCCAGCATGATAAACCTTTATAGCAACCTATTTCCAACCAACAGAGGTTGTTCCTAAAGCTCTACAAACAGCCAGTGAAATAACAACCCTTAAACAACACCAAATAGCATGTATACATCATTAAGCAGATTTACTTAAAAAGCATTCTTCTGCCACAAACCACCACCATTTCTCCTATCGTTTTCTAGAATTATAATGCAGTTTCATTACAAAAAACAAACTCAGGAATCTTTCTTTCACACATTCTTCCAACTCACCTTGTGAGAAGTCAAAATGCTTTTTGATTCAGTAATAACTTCTGTGGTGACAGTGCACTGTTTAGCAGTTATGAAGGTTTTATTGCATGATTAATAAATAGAATATAAATAACAAGAAAAACAGCTTTTATTTGAGCAACTTCTCAACAGTAGCAAGAAAAATTAGGAAAATGAGCACAGAAATAATTTGTATTTAATACTAATGCTTTCCTTGAGTTTACTTTCGAGACAGAGTCCCTCTTCTTGTCTTCAAACTCCAAAGTATTTCTGACCTATCTGTTAGAATTTTAATACAGGTAAAGTCACAAGTATAAATTAGCTCTGAGTTTAAAAATATAATGTAAAGTGCTCCTCTCACGATTTGTTCAGCTCACTGAATGACTTTATTTAAGCATTTTGAAAAACAGTGTATTGTTGAGCAGACACAAGAATCAGATAAATAATATTTCAAACATCAGTACAAATTTCATTTACAAAACCTTTTCAGGACTCTTCTGAAAAAGGATCTTCAGCTGATAAAAATAAAATCTATTAATTACCCTGAAAACCAGACAACTACTTCTCTTGAACAAAGTGGGCCCATACACTTCTGCCCTCTGGCCATGTGGAAATGAGGGCGTAAGACGAGGAATATTGCCACATAAAAAAAAGTATGCTGTGACATATTTGGATCTTAAAGTTTCTAAAAATATTTTCATGGTAAGATTTAGCTCCTTCTTTGCTTTCCCATTCACCTATGAGAGCACAGACATTGGTAAGTAAATATGTGGCTACACAGATGTATATAAAAGAGTCTGTTAAAGGACCAACTTCAGCTCCATCTTTTCAGTTCCAGGAACAGTCCCACAGCTCCCCAGTTCCCAGGACACGCCCACGGGAGGCGGTCACTTGCGGAAGCGTTTGAACAGGGGGTGGATGTGTTTGTTTGCAGAGGCCTTGCTCCGTGAGGAGTGGTATTCCATGTAAACCGTGTCATCTGCTCCAGACATGGAGCTCATGGTGCCTGCACGACGGGACACCTGCAAGGACAAGGAGCACAGGCTGTGTCATCACAGGCTTAAAAATGCTCTCATTGCATGTGACTTCAAAGATTTCCTTCAAAAGCTCTAACTATAGATCTTCTCCTTCAAATATGATGGAGAAGGACATAATTCCATGTTTCATTTTTTCTGAGAGCCCAACAAGTGAATTATTCCAATAGCTAAAGGCTAATGCAGATTAAAAGAAATAAATCTGTCCTCTAATGTTTCACAAAGATACTAGGCCATCAATGACAACATCACATTTAGACTTAGAGGAAAATAAAATGGCCCAGTTCTGTCCCACCTGTGGTCATCCTTTTCAAAGAATTCTTCATTACCTGAGCTGACTTTGAACCATATTCTCCAGCAACTACTTCCTCCTCAGCATCCAGGTCAGATGCTTGCAGGACTTTCTGGAGAAGCTGCTGTTGTTCTTCTTTGGTTGAAAATGAAAGTTCTTCTTCTTCCATGCCTGCCAGTTTTGTGATTACCTAGGAAACAGAACACACTACAAGGTGAGGGCTCTTCCTCCTCACTGTTAGCCGTTCAAAACCAAGACAAGTATTTCTGATATCCTGTTGGAACTACCTTCAACTTTTGTTAACTGTTGGAACAACCTCACACTACAGACAGCACAGATACACATAAAATCTTGTTAAGTGATGTACATATACAAACACATCTGTTATATTCTAGCTGGAAATGCAAGACAAATCTCTGGGAGGAGAAAAAAAGGAAAATAAGAAAGAAAAGCTCTGGGCAGAGCATGTCAGCTAAACACTGTTTATACCAGCTTGACCAAGAACCTGACCAATGCACATATAACTCAGATATGTATTAAACTTACTCCAAGGTTAGTGTCGTGCTGTAGGCTCCAGATTTGTCAAGTTTAAGAGACAGTATTTTATATTTAATAAAAATAATTCACTAGCTCTGCAGAGAATTAGAATTTTAACAAGCATTTAGGACAATGGGGAAAAAAAACCTAACAAATTGAGATGGACTTAAACACCGGGTTACTTCAGTTAGGTTTGTTTTCCTTGGAATTCTCAGTAACTCATCTGGTACCTGTGGGTGCAGGGCACATGTGACCTACTGCCAATGCAGTGCCATGGGCTCCATCAGCTGACAAACCTTCTCTTCTGAAGAACTGAAAAGATCTCAAGCTTCTGTTATAACAACAGGCAGCTTACTTTCTTAACCAGAGGTATTTGAAAATTTCACAAGAATTTTCCCCTGTAGTTAAATGCTTTTTGTAAGCATATGTTTATACATAACAACCAGTTTTCCCACTGTTCCCAACCTGACAAGGTTTTGAGAAAGACATTCTAATTCAACCATTATGTAGTGTTTTCCCTCCTCATGTTTTCTGCTTACCTCTTGAGTCAATACAATTAGAAACTAATTACCTCAGCAGTCTGGGTTGGAGCAGATTACAAAAACACTGTAAATAAAGTTCAATGTAAAAGAAATCCATATTAGCTGCCAAGCACCGTTTTTGAAAAATGGGGTAGGGAAACACTGCAATGAATAATCAGTGCTGTGGGCTGTTGTTTGTGAGAATTTCTAGTTTGAAAAAGGATGTTTTCCTGAGAAAATGTCCAAGCTTGAAGAATCCATTCATGGAAGGAATTAGTCCTACATGGCTAAAGGAACACTATGGTATTCCTTGTTTATTTAGGAGGATTTGTGCTATGGTCATCTCAAAAATAAAGAAAAAAGGAGTCACAAAAATCCATTTTAAATTGCATTTGCCTGTTTCCAGCTCTGGCTGCAAAATAATGCCAGCATGATTCATAGAATGGAAAGAATTCCCACTGCATCATCTTTTAAGCTGTCCAACTGATGCTCTGTTTAAAAGATACCCCCAATTCTTTAATATACAGAGTTCTTCTGCTACTGGTTTAAAATTTAGTACATCCTACATTTGATCTCTAAATAAAAATACAATACAGTAGCCAAGGCAAATGGTTAGCTAACAACAAACCCCAGCTAGCAGTACACCCCAAGCAGGAAATTGTAATGAGGCTGATATTTAAGAAGCAAAGACAAGATATGTGGATTTAGAAAAAATTTATTACTCCAGTTCTGTTTTTGATGAAAGGCACAGAAGGAAGCTATTGAGACATGGCAAGAAGAAAGTAAGTCCTAAACAAAGAGTGAAAAATGTTACCCTTTTAAATAATGAATTTTTAGTTATTTGGGAACACAAATTCTGAAGGACAGTACATTAGCATTCAAATAATTACCTAAAGAAGAGGTATATATTCTCCATATTTGGAATACTAAGAAGGCAGATATCTACTGGGAATGGCATACACATAGTTCAGCCTTGCTTGGAATGAAGAAACACAGTAGATTTTTTTTGGAAGTTTCTTTCAGCCCTATTATTTTTTGATGCCAGCTATGACTAAGTTTGGCAAACAGAAGAAAATTGATATTCTAATGTTTTGTTTCTAATCTGCAAATAAAGAACATTCCAGAACTGGTCAGCAAAAATGTTGCTCCAGACACTCAGCTGGCCACTTGCACTGCTTTTGTGCCACATTACACCAAAGCTCCTTCCTTGCAAAATGAAATCCCTCTATTTTAACCTCTTTTTTAGTTCTAGAATCCAGGGCATTCAAATATAAGGGATTGCTCTAATCTTCCTGGCTATAGGTTGAAATAGCTACATAAATCAATTAGTTGCAGCTTAGTACTGATCTACAACATTGTTGAAACACATTCACTATAAAGGGAAACAAAGTTTTCACCTATGAAGACCACGACAGGTCTGTTTCTAAAGAGCTCTTTAATGGGCTGCTCTTTCCAGAGCAGTGATTTTCTCCAGCCCAGCAGTTCAGTGGGATGTCCTGTACTGGTGCCTCATGCAGACAAGCTCTTGAACAGCCAGATGTGGGAGCCTTACTTTTCATTCTCCTCAGCACTGCTTCTCATGGGGAAGGCTTCTAATCAGAGCAGTAAGCTCTAGTTTTTCAAAAGAATAATTTACCTAAACCCAAAAGCTATCATGATACTCTGCTGCCTTTACAGCCTAAGAGATGAGCACACAGGGCAATTCACACATTAAAAGAAAAACAAATGAGATACACCATGATATCTATAATACAGAAGAGCTTTCGTTATGTTTGGAAGAAGATAACATATTGAAATACTGATCTGAGACTGGAACTCTTTCGAAATTGTCACTTAAGTTTTTCAAGTTGTCAAATTGCTGCTGCCCACTCTGACAACACCCAACACTGCCTCAAGCAGTGCCAGTGTGATACTCTACAATGGGAGGCTTGCACAAACATAAACAACCACAAAGAAACACGCACTGCACTCTGCAGGGTGCCTGGTTTGAAGTTACAACACTTACCTGTCTAGAAGCTGCACAAAGCTACTTGTGTCTGCCCTCACAGTAACAGAGATGATAAAACACTACCAGAGCAGTTCACACTTGCAAGTAAGACCTTCATTAATGCATTCGACAACTGGATTTCTCAAGTACTGGACCTAATACTGACATTAAACAATATGAAAATCACATTCTTAGGCCTCATACATAATAAATAGAAGGGACAAGTTACCTTGAAGCTATAACCTTGATCTACGAGAAACCGTTGCCGTTTTGTTGAATATGCCATTTCCTGAGTGTCTTGGGATACAAGGGAATAAAAAAAGGCATTGTATTCCTCTGCAATCATGCCTAGGAGACAAAGCACGCAGTGATTAGTTTCATTTGGAACTCTGCAACAAAGAACAACCAAGGAATAAATACTGAAAACAAGTGTTTAAGTAACCTGTCCCCACAAAAACTATTCACATTGTTTAGCTGCACCCAAACCTTGCATAAACTGATTGACACAACATGGAAACTCCTACTTTTTTTTCTTAATAACTTGAGGATAGGTGAAAAGATAAAAATAGAAAAGTAAATGTAGACTAACACAATCACACAGGCAATCTAAGAAGAATCTGCTGCTTTATTCTGTTGCACAAGGTGAAAGGTAAAATTGTTTTTAAGTCTATTATGTCAAGAAGTGAAAAGTCAAGAGCAAGGACTGCTATGCATGTCAGAAAAGTTCCACAGAAAAAGACAAATTAAAAGTTTTATCCATGTCAACTAGAGTTTGCAGTGTTTCTGAATTAAAAAAGTAAAACAATACTTAAGAATTCATGACACTATCTGAAGATCAGCATACACCAGGTCATGTATACGTTTTTTAAGGTCTGTTACCCTGGTAATAGAGTTCTCTTTTAAAACCCAGGTTTTCACTAACACTTTGTCAATCCACTAACTAATGGGTTTTGTTTGCATTCTCAAAGTCTTACCGTAATAAGCACAAACTGCACATAAAATAAGCGTATGCAGAGCTTAAGTCTGAGTAGAAAGTATTTTAAGAGTAATTGTTCTACACAAAATAATTACTTTGGCCATGTTTTACAAAACACACTGGTCAAACACCAAATCCAATTTTTAAAAACAAGTAATCTACAGTATCAAAAATGTGATTTCTAGAGGCTTGCTTCTTAGAATAATACAATGATTCTTCACAAACAATTTCACGTTGAAGAAAATATCAAGGAATGAAAAAGTGACAGAACTGCCAAATAACAGGAAGTCAGTTTTCTTTCAGCTTTTTCTGTCCTTTAGAAATTTTCTCACTAAGTTTACTGATGCAGAAGACATTTCATTTTCATTCACTGGTATATAGGTATATTCTCTTTGACTAAAACATAATGCAAGGACAGTATAAAGAAACCTCAATAACATCCAGTTTCACCTGCTCTAGACTGCTATGATGCAAGGCCCAGAGCCCAAGCAGCACCTCCTTTACCTTTTTTGGCTCTCAGCACTCGTCCCAGCCTTTGAGCCTCCTGCCTTCGTGAGCCACCATGGGATGAAATCTGAATGAGAACGTTGGCTTCTGGCAGATCAAAGGATGTGTCCCCCACCTGCAACAGAGCAGCAGCCTCTGATCAGTCTCTTATTTCCACATTTCCCCAGCCAACCCTAAACATGAAGCACAGCCTTCTTTGAGAGCTGCATTTGACACAAAGATGTCAAATGCACACCGTGCGTGTGCAGCTGACTCTTGTTCACTCCCAAGAGAGGCACAAGGACAGTGAAGGGACTCCCTCACCTTGGAAATGAAAATAGTGTTGATTTTTGGATTGTGCTTGAAGTTCTGCAGAATTTGCATTCTTTCCCCTTGTGCAGTAGGACCATAGATATAGGGTCTGAAAAGAACATAACACATGCAAATGAAATAAATTCAAGATTTCTCATTCATTTCTTAAGAGGTACCATGGCAGGGAGTGCAGGACACACTTAAGCAGATATGAAAACAAACCAGATTTTGGTACAGATTTCAGCTTACTCTTAGCTTGTTTGAATCTTCATGGCAGCTGCCCAGGGGTTTGTGGAACCCTCTGCAGCAACCCAGTCAGCCAAAAAGAAATTCTGACAGTTACAAATGTTTTGCAATTATGTGCACCAATGAAGCTGCATGTCAACAGACTGAATACATTTGCTAAGCCTACATGAAAGACTGAAGGCAGCTGTTAAAGACATTTTTTTCCTCAAATGTACTGAGTTAGCACATTCACAGCTGCAACCCTTGTTTCCTATCTAAACACTTGAAAATACAGGCTTCTCCATCACGGATATGCTGGGTGTCACAAATGGGCTGCTGGGTGCTGTTCTGGGAAAATTATTTTTGCTTTTAAAGCTAACCTCTTGCCCCTTTTAATATCTTCTGGGCCTACTGAAAGAGAGAAAAAGACCTCAAACATTCCATCAACAGCTCACAGTGGCATTTCACCTACGGTTTCTAATGTTTGACAATGATTACACAGAACATTTAATGTCTCAATCCCAAAGACTCACACAAACTCTCATACACAGACTTCACGAGTGACTTGGACTGCTAAGAATTTTCCAGTGTCTGGCTGTTTTATTTCTGCCTAAGCAGAGTTGAAAAACTGAACAGCTAAAAAGAAAAAAGCTCATGCAAAAACAGGGAGCTGCATGCAGGACAACACTGCCACTGCTATGTCATCTGTTGCTTTTCCAAATGCTGGCTACCAAGCATCTCCAAACAATAGGAGTTAAGTTTTCCAATTACTGTTTTGTTCACAAATCCATGAATTATTTCTAACACAAGGAACCAAGCTCAGATTTTCCATTTGGTATTGCACATATGTGAGTGGTAGCTGAACATAAACATGGCAGTGCATAGGACTAAGGTTTTCTGTTCTTATCAACTAATCCCTGTGCACTGCCTCCTCTTGCTTTCATTACTACCCACTTTATTCTAGGGGTTTTTACCAAACAATCCCAGCCATCTCTAATCTAATTCTTCTATTTAGTGTATTTAAGCAGATTTTTAGAAAAAAAAGCTAGAAAATGAAAATGGCAAATGAGACAACTCTGAAAAATACCTTTATTATTCAATTAGTAGTATTCAGTAATATCTTAAGTCTTGTTTTAAATTCCATATAGTATTTAAATTGTGAAGTTAAATGGCAGATTGAAATTGAAAAGAAAGCATTTTTGAGCCTTCCTTTTCCTAAGACCTCCAAGAAGGCAAACACATTTTGTATTAAGAACAGAATAATCCTGAACTCTTGGCAAGAAATCCTTCATTTTAACTTGCCCAGATCCTACTTGACAGTGGTTCACTGGCATTCCTGAGTACTTTTCTGAATCTAGAATATTAAGTGCTAAATGGACTCTTTTTCTTAAAGACTCATTTTCCTCACTGTGAAAAGACATTTGAGAGATTTGCAAAGATAAGATTCCTTTCCCATTAACTGACATAACAGACAAAATCACAGAGGCACAGCCCTTCAGAAACAGTGATTTTAACATATTCCTAACACCACGAAAGCCAGTCAGTACATGAGCTATGCTGTAATGGATGACAGAGGGAAAGCTGGCCAAGCAAATTCAGATTCTCTGGCCCCAAAAATTGCAGTCAAAGTAATTCCTGTCACGTGCATGGTCTTTCCCTGATGGTTCCCTGCTACCAAGGGCAGGGGGGTTAAGGGAGGAGCCAGCAGAGGCAGCTGGACCGTGGCCACCTCTCCCCCACGTGGGAGCCCACCCAGCCCGCAGGCTCCTGTCAGGCCATGGGAAGGGCAGTGGGGGCTCTGCTCCTGCTGGGCACACAGCCACAGCTCTCCTGCTCTACCCTCTGGGCTGCTCTCTCCTCCACACACAGAATTCCTGCCCTGCACAAACCATCAGTTCCCTTTGGTTTAGCCTGCTCACAGCAAAGTTAAAACTTTAACTCTCTGGTTAAAACAAAGGCTCCCTCACCTTTGTCCAGCACTGCATGCCTCCTTTCTTTCAAAGAGTGACAGTTGGATAAACTAGAGCTCCATAAATGATGTGAGAAGCACAAAACTCACTTCAGAATATAAAAAGAGACCATCTACTATTTCTTCAACTGGTCTTCCTGCCACAGTTCCACAGCATCTAACCCACTTACAACTGCTGTGCTCCACAGCATCCCCCCTCCCAGCATTGCCTGTGCTGAAGGCTTTGTCTGTGGTGCACTGAACACTGCTAGAGACATTCCAGAGGCATCATTACAGCTAATCTCTGTCCAGACAGATTAAAAAAATGATGAAAGAGACCACGGGTGTTGGAATTCATCCAGCACCATTAGCTCTGCTTGCTATTTGATGTCACAGTGTGCCAGCACAACATGGCCCCTTAAACTGAAGTCAGAACTGATCGTGAATTTTGGAAAGTGTAAGGCTTGTTTGTGGTTTTGCTAAGGAGTACTGCTGAAATTCCTAGACATGAAATCATACACCATCAAAATGCCCCACAGCTTCCAGCAAGCAAGGCATTGTTTGGGACTTGTCAAAGAAAGGAGGAAGCCAGCTTATATGGTTATGTTTCCCAATAATCACTGTGTGCCCCATCCTGACAAACTCTCTCTGACCATTCCTCCCCAAATCCTACCAACAGAGACTGATGCTGACTCCTCATTAAACCCCGTTTGCACAACCTTCCATAACTGCACTCATGTTACAGTCATTTAAGGTAACCAAGGAGCTCTGGAGAGAAATGTCCTTTAGTTTATTAAACAATTACTGCAGTTCTAGGTAATGCATTAGTACAGCAACGATCCCAAAAAATCTTGTCTTAGATTTTTAGACAAGACAAATCTTGTTTTAGTTTTTTTAGGGTAAGATCTTTTGGGAACCTGAAGAGGAAGGCCCTGGGTCTCAGAATATCTTGAAAGATCCAGAGAGTGTATCTTTAAAAACCTTTGTCTCAGAGAGACGGGGGAAGTTACCATCCATTAAAGAAACAGTTCTAGTGATATTTCTAAAAGCCCCTCATTTTTCCACTGGCTTTTACTAATTAAAATAAAATAAAATAAAACGACTAAATCTTTTACAGAAATCCTGGATGTAAACTTTTCTGAAACAAATGCTAAACAAAGACTCTTTAAACACTGAAATCATGTTGCAGCGCCAATAAGACCCAACCTAAAAATACCCTCCTGGGCTTTTTATGCATGAGGACTGGAGTTACAGCATTACAAAAATTATTGAAGACTACTGAAAGCTGTGAGAGGGCAAGGAAATTGTCATGGAAGGAGGAAAACAACAGTGCCATCATTGTTTGTGAACACTTACTTCCCAAGTCTGACTGCATATTCCTTCAGTGCAAACACATTGTCAGCAAAGACGATGATTTTATCATTCCGTCGCTCATGAAATTTAATCAGGAACTGACAGGCTCTGAATTTATTTGGGTTCATGGTGTAGAGCAGTATCCTTTTCTTTGTTTTAATAGCTACATATTCTCTGTAAAATTCAGGTGACATTGGGCACCAGACCTATAATTAGAAAAGACACACACAAACAAAGTAGTACTCCATTATTTACTTATTTAATTCCAGTGGGAATTGAAAAGATATTGGGGGATGGGAATGCATTAGGACTTCCTGTATGGTGCAGGTCACAGATTTTACCACAGTTATTTCTGTACCAAAATGAAAGCTACCAGTCAGTGAAGTCTCCTGCACCACTAAAATCAGTTTTTCCAAAATGCTTTGGCATTGAGATCCATGACAGAAATAGGCACTGGGACTGGAACAAGACTGAAAGATAGTTATTTTCACACTTAAATAATTTACTGAATGCTACTACTTCTTACAAAGCAGTAATTAAGGGAATGAACTGTCTGTGTAGCCTCCCTTTCACAGCAGTCAAAGCTTTTTCCCATAAGACTCATTTTTATCCATATTCTGAAAGCTGAGACACGTTTTGTCTTCATTACAGAACAAATTCACCCATCTTTCTTCATATATCCACAATGGAGTGACCTTTATTTTAACAACTATTGAGTTTAGAACTTCCAAAACACTAGGATTGATTAGACATTTTCAACAGACAATAACATCACCCCAGGATATCTAAGCAATTCTCTTATTATGTAAATAAAAACTACAGTACTTCAATAAATCTAGGCCTATTTTTTCTGCTGTAGCATGAAAAAAGAAGAAATTATGAAGTTTAAGCCAATGAAGTGATACTATTGATAACATCTGACACTATCCAGAGGGCATGTAATTTAGGAAACATTCACTCTGCTGTACATGGGTTATTCCCTCACATCCACTGCACAATAGAAATTAATGAACTCCTGCAGAGAAAAGCCTCTTTCATAAGCACCATTCAGCTAAGGAAGTTAATGACAATTTACAGGAGTTTATTTAAACAACACGATAAGATCTAATTTTTCTGTTTCAAAATATTTTACCAGTAAGTTAAATGCCAGCTGATGCTTTTATTATCCTTTGACCACACAAAAAATAAATTCATGCACTGAATAGGCTCTGTTGTTACTGTGTGCTGTCTACATGAAAGACTTAAAACTCTTGAACCAGAAGACAATTACATCCAAGTGACAATGAGATACAAATACTGAATATTTGACTGCAGTAAAAAATTTCATCTATTGCTCAATGCCTCTGACTACACAGCAAACACATGAATTCTGTATTTGCACTCTCTTCTGGATTAGGAAATGGGTAACATCTACTTCTCATCCCAACAATATTTTCATTTTTACATTTTGCAAGCCAGGCACTCCAATACAAAGACTTAGTATGGCTGGTCAGAAAGAGACTATTTGTAAATTACAAAACTCTGAAAGTACAGGTAAAAAACAGGTTTGTTGTCTTTTTTTAAACTTTGTGCAACTTTTAAACTGTGCTGCTCATTCTCTTTTAGACCTGCAACAACCATGACCTGCCCTATGAGGTATCAGCTCTGCCCTCTCTGGCCAGCTGGGAAGAACTGCACTTAAAGAGTGAGCCAGACACCTTTCCTGGCTGGGGGAATAAACCACGTTAATAACTTGACTGATACTACTCCTCAAGGAGGGCCAAACAAATATGCAAAGCAGCTGTGCACATACTGGACTCAACACTGGGCTTCTTTATTCTTTGCTTTTGGTAGAGCTATCGAATGTTAGCTCAAAACATTGCCCTAAGGATTATAAACTTGCAGAAACATTCAGAACAAAAGGCAGTCCATGCTTCACTTTCAATGACTAAAGGGTAGCTCAGGGACTGCACATTTTGCTTGCACAGCAGAACTAACCAAAGTGCCTAAAGGCACATCTGAGTTTGAGGACTGGTTACTCTCCCTTCACCTATTTTCTAGGTGCCTTTCACTTGCATTCTGTGAGTTCAAAACAGTAGGTTTTTTCCCTTCCACAACCTCCAGTTTGCAGTGCTCAAAAGGAGAACAGGTGATCATCTACATCTTTAATTCCAGTACCAGAGCTAGGAAGACTTGCATGAAATTAGAAAGAAAGAAAGGCTTAAAATAAACCACCACAAGAACAACAACAAAAAGACAAAAAAAATCCACAAAAAACAAAACTCCAAACCAGCAAACAAAGATAGAAAATTGCCACAAATAATGTAGGGAAAAAAAGTAAAAAAGAAACCCAAAAAGACAAGAAACCTTTGCAGAACTCTACCGTAACACATTGCAGCTGCTAAAACTTTACTTCCATTTAACAGGAGATCAGGTAAGTTCATGAAAAAGCAATCCTCTAATGCTTACATGTACATGGAAACCTTGTAAATAATGGAGAGCTTGGAGAAAGTTACACTCTTCCCTAAGTATCTTCCATGTCAATTATCAATACATTGAATTAGGCTTTCCAAAAAAGATTACTTTAACATTCTAATGCGCCTGTGTGAAAGATTTTCACTTATTTTGATACCAGATTTACTTCTCATCCATATGCTGGAAAGGGCAGAGGTCACACTTTTATACTGGAAAGTATGGTGAGATCCAGTTACATTTTCAAGTTTCACCCTCACATGTTCAAGCTTGCAATAAGCAGGTGTTTTCTTATGTGTTTCAAAATTTCTACTACCCTTCTTTGCTATAAAAGCTGCAAGAATTTTTCTCAACTTTATAAGCAAACTAAATAAACACTAATAGTACCAAAAAGCAGAGCATCACCTCAGCACACTGGACTTTAGCAATGTAGCCACTGTTCTGCAGCTCCATCCAGTTGGCTTCATAGAGCTTTGGTCCAATCAGGAAGTTCAGGTCAACAATTTTATCATCTTCTCTGACCAGGGTAGCAGTCAGCCCCAGTTTACAGTGAGCTTGTACAATAGTGAGCACACGTCTGAACATTTTTGCTAAGAAATCCAAGACAAATTTTTTGTTAACTTTCCTGAATGGTTTTAGAAGATAAATACTGCAACTTTAAAAGACATTTTCATCAACTCCTGAACATAAGGCAAGCAAAGCATTGGGAAATCATACCCCATTGCACACACACTCCTAACAAATCTGTGTTACAGCAAAACTTCACAGTGACTGCAGCTTTACTCTGCATTGTCAAGTGCACTCTGAAAATCTCAGTAAACCTTCTGGCATCTTTATTATTTCCCATTCCCCAAGAGAAAATTAATATATTCAGAGGTTATATGGCTTGGTTTGGGCGTCTATTATTTCCTAGCAAGAACTATGACACAAGGACTCTTGGCTGATTGCCACACTTAGGACTTGCAGGATATGGCAGAATTACTGATCTTTAGCATTGCTAGAGATCACAGAGGAGTTGCTGTAACTTCCTTTCTATGAAAGCAAGCAAGAACAAAAGTGTCAGAACACTGCAAGTACTACGCTACTTTGATAAAATGGCAATTATTCACCAAGGTCTCCTTATGAAATCCATTACTTCTGTAGATACTAATACACATTCAAATAAGAATAAGGAAGAATAGCTAACAGAATCTTGGGTGGTTTTTTTAGCCAGGATTATTCCACAGACACTTTAATAGTACATTATTGCTTTCCAGTAGTACAGATCTCAATTACATAGCAATTTCAAAGTCAACAGTTATTTCTGGATGTTTATCACTATGGTTACTCATTGATATTAAAAGCTGGCCTGCAATGCCACAGCATCTAAGAGAAGACAGATTAATTCCTCTCCTGTTCAAATATGTCTAAAACAAAATTATGCAAATGTAATTTAGGGATTTTAAGAGCTCTTTATCAACTTACAGGGAGGAACTTGTACTTTACACTGCTATTACAGAAAACAGTGTCTAATTTAAAGGGTTTCAGAAAACTAGTGGTCAGCTAAACTAGGTGGTATCAGGGAGAAAAAAGTAAAAAAAAAGTAGAACAAGGCAGTTTATTTGTCTCAAAACCCTGAGCCATGGGTTTAACTCACTACATTAATCATGAGAAGAACAGCAAAAAAACACTTCTACAAGAACAGAAAGGCATTAACAATGTGTGCAACACAGAGGGTTTGTACACCTTTTCCTTACCAGGGATGGTATGGACTTCATCCAAGATCATAAGGCCCCACTCTTGACTTTTAAGCCACTCCATTACTCTCTCTGCTTCCCAAGACCTTTTTGTCGTGTGCCCCAACATGGAATACGTGCTGATGGCAACAGAACAGCCAATGGGCTTGTCCTTGGCATCCGACGTGAAGCGACAGATCTGGCTGTCATCGATGGTGGACCACATCTTGAACTGGGCCTTCCACTGCTCCACGGACACGGCCGAGTTCCCCAGCACCAGGCACCGCTTGCGCACCGTGCACGCGGCCGTCACTCCCACCAGAGACTTGCCAGCACCTGCAGGGCAGGAGGGACACTCAGTAGTCATGAAAAACAAAAACAAAAGAGAAAACAAAACAAAAGAGCAAAGGAAAACCCTGAGAGGATATGAAATCGTGCAAAGGCAAGTTTCTTTGTTGTTTCTTTGTTGTTTCTTTGCTGCAATAATGTTAAATAGATCAAGTATTCGCTTCTTCCAAATAAAGGTGGATTGTCTACAGAACACAGCACTATTTCCTCAAGAAAATAACTGCAAACAATTAGACAAACAATTGTCAAACAATTGACAATTAGAAGCAATCATTTTAATGCTTTTTAATTTCAAAAGAATGTTAAATTACAGGTGGCTACAGAAAGCTTTCCTAGGGGTGCTCCATTCCTCTGCCAGTCATACATTCCCCCACAAAGCAAGTCCTTAAATCTTCACACCCTTCACACTTCCCCGGCACCCCTTACATGCTCTCAGTCCCCCATCACATGTCCCATGTGCCTCCTCCTTCCCCAGTACAGAGGGCATTGGCACAGTCTCCTGTTTGCTCCTTTTGCCCCCGTTTTCTGTAAACTGTCTCAAGTCAGCGTATTTCTCATTTCTTCCTCAAACTCCCCAGCCCAGAACTTGTGTGCACAAGCTCTTTTCTTCCTTGGATGCCCCTTTATGCCACCTTTGTATTCCCATTTCCTCCCTGTCTCCCTATTCTCTACCAAGGAACAAATTCCAATGCCAACAGCTTTACATTTCACGGGAAGATGAGCAGAGGTGGCAGAGGGCACAGTGGATGCACAACTGGCAGTGTGAAGGTACCACAGCTGCTCCGAGACCCTGCCAGGACACTGACAGCTCAATAAAAACCACCAGGACTCTGCACACTGGGACCAGAACAGTCCCTGCTGCTGTCTGAAATCCAGGCAGCTCTCATCTTTGGAATTCTCTTTACCACAGGCAAATAAAGATCAAATTGTCTTAGTACCAACACAGAAACTTACCACATGGCAAAACAATAACACCAGACCTGGCTCGTCCATTCCCAAACATCTTCCTTAGGCTTTTCTCTTGATAGGGCCTGAGGACTGCCGTGGGTTTCAGATCTATATTGATATCTGGATTCACAGAATCATTTCTGAAATCATATTCTGCCAGCAAGGGGTATTCCAAATGGATACAACGCTTCTGAAGTTCTTCAATCATCTCCTGAAGAGGAAACAAAGCTTCGGTTGATAAATTCTCCACATCTGAATGAATTTCTTTTCCCCTAAAAACAACTAGGTAACATAGGACCAAGTTACATTTATATTTTATGCTTATGAAGTCTGCAAGAGCTAAGGTTTATTCCAGAAACTTTACCAGTGATTGACCCACCCCCCTAAACATTTTGAATGACAGTTAATATTAGAGAGGGCTCTTTAGGCAGATGGAAGAACATGACACATTCAGCTCAGACTGCTGCTTACTCAGCAATGACTGACTACACCCTGAAGTCCTGCAACAAGGAGTTCAGTAACAAACACAAAAAGTTCTCTGTTACACAAAGCTGCACATCTGTTACCCTGAAAACCTCCATACCCTGTATGGAAGTTATTCCAAGACAATGACTGAATCAGTCACCAAGAGGTTGTTGGTTTGGGCTGGCTTTTTTCAAATAAACAAAACATCTACTAAGTTATCCTTTTTAAAATTCCTTTTCCCCCACTAAGGCATCATTAGAATCATCAAGTCCAAAAACAACTTGCGAAGTTCTATAAAAGCTCTCTGAAGGTCAAGCAAGGACTGTGCTCCAGCCTCCAGCTCCCCTTCTCAAGTGATGAAATTGGAACCACCAAGAAAGAGTTCCTTCTGCAACCACAAATTACAAAACAAAAGCAGGAGGGGAAAAAAGGAAAAAAAATAAGAGCTCTGAATTCTCGTCTTGCACTAAGTAATAGTCAGTCACACGTGACAGGAACCTCCCTGAGTCCCCAGAGCCTCTCTGGCCTGTGAGCACTGTGCTCTGCAGGCTGGGAAGGAACAACACCCAGACTGCCACCCTCTAAGATTCTAAACTTTGGAAGGTAAAAGGAAAGAGATGTGAATGACTTCCAGTGATCTCCTCTAGCAAACAAAGAGCCCCAATACTTCCTAGTAAGTTCTCATGCTTATGTGCTTCTGCACAATATTCATACCTGCTTGACTTCAAAAGACACTGTCTGCGTTTCCTCCTCCTCCTCCTCATCTTTGTCCATCTGTTCATAAAACTCAAATAAGTCAGCTGGGACGTCTGGCTTATTCTGAGCATCTGTTCCCTGTGAAGTTGATGGAGCAAGGCCACCTTCACTGGATTTGGAAATCTGAAATAGAGGAATATGAATTTTCACCAAAGGTTTCTTTAGAGACACATTCTGGCTCCCCTCTTCCCCCCATATTTGGGCTCATTAAAGAGGCAGAGCTTGCTGCTGGCAGAATAAAGCTGATACAACAAACAATAGCAAATCCAAACTACTCACGAGCTGATCTCCAGCCACTGCAGTAATTTTAGAACATGCCTGGACATACCGCTGATTTACTTGTGAATGTCTCTGTAATGAGCTCTGTCTCTTCACCTTCAGCATTTCTCAGGCGACATTCTTTAATTACATGGTCCTGCAGAAGCTGCTGAATGACATCAGGGTGGGTACTTTCCACAAAATACCTAAAATGAAAGAATAAAGGAAAACATTTTTATGAGCTCATCAACTGAATAATGCACAGGAAGAGCAGCATAGATGATTAAATGCACAGCTGTCCCAGATGCACTCTCAAGCATCCAATCTTGGGGTGCTAATTGAAAAATAAAGACATTATGGCAACCAAAACTTTTAAAAGATGCTTCGCACCATAAGTATCATACACTGTGCAGTCACCCCTCCAGCTTACTCAAATGTTGTCTAACCTAACACAAGTGGCAAACTCCAGCAGAAATGCCCACACAGAGCAAGGGCAGTAAACTGTTTTGGGACTGAACTGAGTTTGTGAAAATGCTGGATGTGGTCTTTCCAAGTCCTGCCCACAGCATCAGAAAAGCCCAAAAGATAAAACCTCAAATCTCCAAAAAACAAAGCACCTAAAAATTTAAAACTAATGCATCCTAGGGATTCCTCAATGATGATGCTGGTTGGAGATGACAGTTAAAATATGCACTGACTTCTCGAGGCTCCTTCCAGCATTATCCTCTAGCTTTAAAACAAATCATTCAACACAGAGGCAAGCACCCACCTCTTGCCCCTGGACTTGCTTATCTTTCCCAAATGATTTGAAAATCTCAAAGACATATTGCAAGTCCAAGCAATAAAGAAACAATATAAAATTTGCAGCCTACTTCTAAAAATGTGACTACAACCAGCGCTAGCTTAGGATAGCCAAACACAATTCAACAGCTAATGTATTAAATACTTCCAAAAGCTGTAAAAGTGATACCTGAGAGCTGTTACACTCAGCTGGCAGCTGTGAGACTCCAGAGCACTCACTCACTCATGCACAGGTGTGTATTTGGAGGGCTCCCTGCCACAAGAGCTAAGGAAGAAGGCACTTACCTGTTATGTTTCAGAACCAGCTTCACCTTCCCATAGCTGACGGTGCACAGCTACAAAGAGAGCAGTCATTAGGAATGTGCAAAAGAGAGGTTCCATATTTAGGACCAAACACTGCAAAGGCTTTAGGTCTTTGTGGGGAAGCACCTTACCACAAAACATTTACTTGCACTGCTGTTATGCTCATGGAACACACCTGAAAAGGTATTTCCAGAAGATGCCCATTTCACACAAGAGATCAGGCAGAGATACTCACTTTTTATATCTAATGTCAAACTATTTCCAAGACTGTGAGAACACACTTGCAGGATAAGGCAGGCTGTCTTACAGAGCCCCATTATTACAGACTGCTTCCCACTGTCTCAGTTTTCCTTCAGAGCAAATCTGAGGAAATTCTCCCTATGTACAAATCATATTGGCTGAAATTATCTACACAGACATTTACATGTACTTTTTATAAATCCCACACAAGATACATTATGAAATAGCATGTGTGCAGCCATACCATATGCAAAAAGACAGAAAAAAATAATGTTCTCTTGAAACAATGACAGAAGGATAAGACAGTTAAAACTGATGAATGAATAAAAAATAATAAATCAATTAGGCAAAGCCAGCAGGAAAGGAATTCCTTAGCAGAAACAGATGTATTTCCAATGCTAGTAAAACAGCCTTACCTTGATAAACTGAATTATTCCATCTGGGACACCAGTCTTGCTGAGTTTCTGCAAATACTCAGTGATGTCACTTGTCTGTAAGCCCACACTCACAGCAGCATACAGGGAGTAAGCAGTCAGTTTGTACTCGTGAATATGGGTGGGTCTGCACACAGGCTCAGCAATGGCAACCAGAAAGTCCTGTGCATATTTGTAAACTGGAGAAAAGGCTTCCAAAAATATATGGCCATCGGGAGCCTACAGAAATAAAAACAAACGCTGAAGGCACAGCACTGTTAATTGAACTGAATCTCATAATGAAGTTATAAGAAAAAGAATAAACATGTAACTTTTCTCTTCTGAAAATGCCACGCACGGCATTATGACAGATAAAAGTTCTTCCAGACATGCTGGGGTATTCCTTTTTTTTTAATTCTAAAGAAATTGCTTGAGCAGAGGCAAACTTCCAGCCCCACTCCCCTGGTACAACAAAGATCATTTTACACAGAATGAATGAATGAATGAATGACAGCACTTGGGTGTCACAGCACTCGGTGACAGGCACCCCGTAGACATCGTCTGGGAAACCACCTCTTCCCTAGATGCTGCACCACTGGCCAGACCTTGGGCAAGTTTACTGACGTCCCTTTCAAAGGGCAGAGAAAACAAACGGCACCAGCTAGAGAAGATGAGGCCAGCCTGTCTTAAAGCTGGTTCATTCCAACATACAAACCCTGCTGCAGTGACAGATCCCTCTCGTGTCACCAGCCACCGCGCTGTTACAGCTCTCCCCGAGATGCCTGGCGGAGGTGCTGCTGTGCCCTGCCCGGTCCGCAGCACGGCTGCGACAGCGGGGACCTCGCCTGGAGGCCGCTAAAACCGGAGCAATTCCCTGGGCATGGCCGGAGCAATTCCCTGCCAGGGCCGGGGCTCCCGTCCCGCTGTCCCCGCACAGGCGCTGCAGGGATGCACCCGCCCGCACCGCATCCAGCGCCGCTCGCAGGCGAGCCCGAGGCTCTCGACCCGCACACTCCGGCCGGCCCTGAGCCCGCAGCAGTCCCGGCTTCTCCAGGGCCGAACACTCTCCCCGGCCCCGTCCGTGTCCCACCCTCGGGCACACGGACACTGCGGCCCCGCACGCACCACCCAGAGGGGCCGCGAGTTGTGGTCGGCCTTCAGCGGCATCTGCAGTCGGTAGTCCTTGGCGCCGTACTCGTCCACCTTGGTGCCGCTCTCCTCCACCTGCTTCCCCGCGGCCGACGGCACCGCCTCCTGCGGCTCCTTCCCGGCACCTTCGTCCTCATCGTCCTCGTCGTCATCGTAATGGCGCTTCTTGGACTTCTTCTTATCTGGGAGCAGAGCGGGAGCCGTGAGGAGCCGCCCCAGGGTCCCCACAGCCCGGCCCGGCCCGCGCCGCGCCCCGGCCCCGCTCACCGCGCTCCTTCCTGCCCATGGCGCCGCCGCCGCTCCGCGCCCGCCGCGCGTCACTTCCGCGGGCAGCGAGCGGCCGGAAATGAGCGAAAACAATTAAAAACTAATGAAAGAAATTGAACTTCCGGAAAGCGCACCGTAAATCACAATAAAAAAGCCAACTCGGAATTGAGATAAGAGACTGACATTGCGCAGCGTTCTGAAGTACAGAATTCTTAAAAGAGAAATCACACTGTTGTCCCTACAGAGTGTTTTAATATATTTCTAAGTACAATTCGTGTCTGATTTTGGAAATACAAATACATTTCGAATGGTTAAAAACAAAAATTAAAAAAATATTTTGAACATCAGCCAGCTGAAAATATATTTATCTAGTAAATCATCTCTCAAAGCTTTTATATATTTAATTATTCTAACTAAACATAGTACCCTTAAAAAACAAGTTCATAAAAATGTAGAAATGAAATTGTGGAATAAGGTTACTGGGATTTATATACACACACACATTCAATGCATACACAGAATTACAAGGTGGGGTTGATTGGTTGTTGGTTTTAAGTTTGGAAAGTCGTTAGACAACGGAACTAGCAAGCAATGCCCAACTCCTGAGTTCCTCAACCATGATAACCATAAGCTAATTTTTTAATTGTTTTTATCTTTTTTTTTTTATACATAAGATATTCCATGTAAAGCAGCAACAGCAGTGCAGTTACTGGTAGCAACATCTCAAAAGTAATAAAAAACCCCATACATCCAGACAGTAGTACATTGCACACACACGTGAATCCCATACACCCATCGACAATTGGTCAGAGTATTAAATCAGTGTACAAATTAAATATTTCCAAAAATGTGCAAAAAAGTCAACGTTGATAGAAAAAAACACCTTTGTGTACATACATTACAAACTGTGCCCAGCATTCAACTGAGAGTAAAAACATTTACAGTGAGAAACTGATAGATTAAATAGAGAATTTAATGGCTACATAAAAATGTACATTAGATCAAGAGTAAATTTACAAATTTTTATTCATAGCTTCATGAAAACTAAAAGCCTACGTTCCAATTAATCTAAGTCTCCTCCACATATTTACAGTGATACTCCATTATACGACTCCTGTGAGGTCTGAGATGACAGACACTATGCTTTAAGAAACCATTTCAATTTTAGGGTGACACCACCTTTCTCTACTGGTATTAACAAGAAACAAACACTAGAGAACTGACAATCTAATGGCTGTTTAGAAAAGAAAATGCAATCCTTGCTTTTATATCCACATTATATAAACCTCTGTGGAAAGAGGATGATCTAGTTTTTGGGTAAAAAGCACAAAAAAATCTCTGATGTATTTCCTGTGACTATCCACTCATGAGCTGGAGTATCCTTTTCCATATCTCTCAACAGAAGACCCTGTCCCCTCCCATCCTTACCTGTGGACCCAACATAAGGGCTGAACCATGAGATACTATTTTTATGCCATTTAATCCAGGACCTTTAAAATAAGTTTCTGAAAACTAAGCTCTAGCCAAGGTGTGACTGTTCTGAAACATGAGAAATACCATTTCCTCCACCCCATCTACCCCTCAGCTCTGTACATGTATATATTGCTAGAGGAAACCCAAGGACTGCGGCAGCAAACTGGGAGCTGCAGCATCCTGCCTAAAGTGATGGGCTCCCTGGTCTGTTCAGAGCTATCAGGGGCCACCACCTATGCAGGACTTCAGCTTTGCCAGCTAGAAAGAAAAATAAATGGTGTGGGCCAAGTGGGGGATATCAAATAAGAAAGAAGCTCCTTTGTTTCTGATCACAGATTTTGATTCAGAAACCCTGGGCTGGTAGCAAACCTGTCTGACCCCTCAGTGCACGAGTGGCTCTGTCTGAAGTCAGCACCCACACCTAGGTAGCTGTGGGTGACATCTGGCTGTCACATAAAGAGGACTGGCCACTTCCCAGAGCTTTGGAACATTCTCACTACGGTGCACAGATCAGTGCATACTTTTATCTTTATGGTGTTCCTGAAATGTCCCAAGGCTCAAACCCAGCTAACAGAAGTCACCAGGTTAGAGTCACCAAGCTTATGCAGTAATTTTAGAATGACAACAGTAAGGTTAAATTAGAAAGAGCTTTTAAAAAGAAAACTCTTAATTTTAATGCAAGCATCAGTTTTGCATATCAGAACAGTTACTATAAATACCCACATGTCTGAATTGTGGGCAGTGTCTATCACTTTTTACTAGTACCTGCTTTACTCAGTCAGCAACAGCTTACTGGTGGATATACACTATTTATAAGAGACATGAAACATCACTTTTGGCTATATGTATATGGGATAGAAAAGCTTTGGTAATTGTATGTGATTCTACACTGCAGACTTGTCATTGCCACAAGACAGCAAGTTACCAGCAAGAAGAAATGACACTGGCGGCAATACTTTCGCTTTTCCAGAAACACCAGAGGGACTTTACATTCAAGCACACACATTATACTTTTCTATATGCGTGACACAGTCTTTCCAGATTAAAAAAGTAAGAAATTGATTATAAATAACTGTAGATCTGACCAATTTGCTCAAGTCTCTGAAGCTGCAGTTAGACATTGCTCTATGCTGTCCAAAAGAATGGCTTGCTGTACTGCACTGTACCTACGGGTGCTACAAGGCTTTCAGTCAAGACAACGGCAGGATTAGGTTGATCCAAAAGGCACAGGAAAGAAATCTGTTGGTTTGCTTGGGCAGATCATATTCCTGTGCACTGAAAGTAAACAGCTTTTAATACAAGTACCATGCTTACAAACGTACCAACTTTGCTTTCGGGCCCAGTAAGAAACTCTGCTGCAGAGTCTGGTAGCCAGAGCCAGGAAGCCAAATCCTGACAATCCAGTTACTTCTGTGCATGCAGACAAATCCTCTTTCTGGCATGTGCATTGGTGTACAATCTCCAGAATGCAAATAAAAAAATGTGTATTAGCACAGGAAGCCAAAAATCACTTCAGACTTCGGAATTTGAATGTCTGCTGCAGATTATAACTCAAGCATACTTTCAATGCAGTTAGGCAAACATTGTTTTGGTCACTTTGAAAAAATCCCTTCTCTAAGACACGGTGACAGGGAATTGTAGGACATATTTCAGTATGGTGTTCTAACATTAACAAAATTAAGGCATACAGAGAAAAAGGCACTAGCTAAAAAAACCTAAATTTTTCATTTTATTTTACTGAAAAGACTGCTTAGCTACAAATTGAACTGGAAATCAAGTTAGAACTTTTAAGACTCTATTTAACTGAAAAGAAAAGAAGACCATAGATTTAACTATGCAATTGTTAGATCCATACCTTTCTGGATTCTTCCATGGATATTTCTATCACCCAAATAAAAAATAAATAACTTTCTCTAACACAACACAACTGAAACCTTGAGTCATGCTCCAACAGGGCTGTTAGTTACACCATTAAAACCATACCACAGAAGATGCTTTTGTCACTTAATATGTGCAACAGACAGAATACTAAAAATCATTAGATAAGTAAAATTTTTGATAATACACATACTCACCGTGAATTTCCACCCTTATTTTTTGAGAGTACAGCTTCATCATGGAATTTACAGATAAGCAAACCAACCCTGCAGCAGGACTGCTTTCACTGGCTTTTTTTTATAATTGGATTCAACAGTTAAGACCGATTTGTGATTCTAACATGCTGGTGGCTTTTTAAGTGAGATACAAGAAGTTGTGAGCAGGGATTTTGGGCTCTGCAATCCTCCTCCTATGGAGTTTAAACCATTAAATTCCATGTACCCTCATAAATTCTAGACTGAGGGGTCATTCACCATCACCCCAGGAGTCCCTGTAAGTGTTTAACAAACCAGGTATACAGCTCGTTTTACTACATTACCCCACTAGGGGTAAGTAATAGCCAAGCTCTTGGTAGAAGTCTGATTTACCTTCATAATTAATTCTAGCTCAAAATATTTGTGTTAATAACCAACTAATTTACTCTAAGTTATTAAAGTCAGTAGAGAAATTCTCCTTAGGGTGAAAAAAAACTAGCTCAAGCCTCATCTTGGTTAAATTCACAATATTTTACTAGAATACTCAAACTGGAAAATGTCAACTTCATTTAAGAAGCAGTCTTTACACTGGCAGCTTTCTGACATGCCAAAGACATGATGAAAAATGTATTCTGAAAGCTGCTTTTTTCCTAGCTCCAAAACACGGACCGTTGTCGTGACTGAATGCCATTTTTTTTTTTTTAGAAAAGGCACAAAAGCAGCAAACTTGATTGTTCGGTAATTAAAAATCACAACAAGGAAGTGATATTGCAATATACATGATCCAGCACTGTCTCACAGAAAGGTCACATTATAAGAAAACTAGATTCTGAAAATTTTCAAGCTTCAGAGAGTGCAGTTTCTCTTTAGAATAGTATATTTAAATGTTATGAATGCTACAGATAAACCTGGTTACATTTTCCCTTTAATGTCCTTTTTTGGTAATACAAAATTTCCTTACCTTTTCAGGTATCACTGACCACTATTGAATTTATATACATTTTCACCTTGGTTTTGGTACCTTCTTAGTCTGAAATCAATCATTTCAATTACATGATCTTGAAAATTACCTACATAAACTATTAGGTACTACATTAAACTTCCCATCCCTACTGTCACTATATTTTGCTTATAAAGCAAAGGTCCCTTACAGCAGAGTACATACCATTTCTTCTTAAAGGCTGCTTCAAAGCTTTTATCTAGTGACAGAGAAACAAATAAAAAAAGTCACTACAAGCTGCCTTTCCTTTCAGCCTTTTACACTTTTCCTGACCCGACTCGTTCTTCCCGTGCTCAGGAAACCTTGCACAGTTGTGTATCCTGACCAAGAAAATTGTAAGTTGGGTAAAATACTCACATAAGCTGAAGTCACCACTCTCAGTCTCTGAAGAGATGGCCACAAAAAGTCATTCTTACTCCATTACAGGTAAAGTGATTAGGATAGATCCATGCTCCTGCTTATGCTCTAGTAAAACATATGGAATTCAGCAGAATAAATTGAGAAGTCTCATATGTCAGTGACTGTGGGAATGGGTAAGCTTATTGTTCTGTCTCTGTGCATTTTGTAAACCTGATAGTCCTCTAAAGATGCAGAACAGGTAGAGCCTTGTCAGACTAGACAAGGGTCACAGTACCAGCCTGCTCTGCCTTTAAAAAACAACAAAAGTAAGCAATGAATCATCCAAAACAGTAAACATAATTTCAGTTCGGTCGTCCAATAGTTTATTTCCAAATGCCCCTTTAAATTATTTATGTTCTGTTCTTCTACAAAAATATGAGAGTCTGACTTTTCTGTTGTGAAAAGTCAGTTATTCACTACACCTGATCAGTACCTTGGCTTCTCCACTGAGAAGCAATATTTCAGATTTTTACTTCTTTTATTATGGTCTTTCAGAAATAGAAAAAGTAATTAATGTACACTTTATGACAGTTGGAAATCTGACAAACACCAATCTGGATTATTAGGCTGGAATAATCACACTCATGTTATTTAATTGCTGGCTCTCTCTGCACTTTTGGCCTGTTCTTTGTACCATTTTCTGTGCTGTGCCTCCTTCTTCATAGGATTCATCAGTGCAACCTTATTAAAAATGTAACTGGAGTCTATGCTTTCTCAGTGACTCATTCCTGATGTTAAGAGATGTTTGACTTGATTTAAGGTATTGTCAACACATCCTAGATGACTGACCTGCATTACTAAACCAATTTTTTTTAGTGCAGAATGGGAAGAATTCTATATTATTCAGGCACTTTATGTTGACATACATTCCATTCTAGCGCCTCTCAACAGCTTAGAAAACATTTCTTGTAGGTCTTTCTGAATCCAGTAACTCATATACTGCACAAGGAATAGTCACTCTCTTTCCCCTGCAGCCTTTCATGGGACTGTGGAGGAGAACTGACCCCCAACATCAGTATTTTTTTATCAGCTAAGATAACTGTCTCCCTTGAAGCTTATGCAACAGAGGTTCTCTTTGGCAGATAGAGCAGGAGGCATTCTCCTAACTATTTACATCCAATAGCTGACCCTTGTCTAGCATGGAAAATTTCCCCTTTGCAGTATAGTAGTTTCTAGGAGTCTGGGCCCTGTAATCTGTTTACCTGTAATTATTTTCCTATTAAGATAATACAATAATTCTACACCAAAATCTCTAACTAGTACATCAGTTTTGAGCTCGTTTTTGTTATTTTCTTTTGGTCACATAGAAGTACCAGCTAGACATGCTGCTGTACAAAGAGTTCCAAGTTCTTCCAGCTTCATCAATTAACTCTCAGAACCACATGTTCCTGCTTAAACTGTAAATTCCAGAAACTGATTAAATGCTAGAATATAATAAGAACTTAGAACTCTCTGCTGCAAGTACCTACATTATAGATAAGAATCACATAGAAGTAACCTTCTTGTTCTTAGCTGCATGTCTATTTTTCCCTGCACCCTGAGTCAGTCAGCGGTGTCAGAAAAAGTCACACAGTTCCTGACTGTCCAAGCATTTGTAATTTTTTTTCCTCTTTAAATAAGGAACAAATATGTACTAAAGTGCTTTATCTACATCAACCACATCAGTACATTATAGGAACAAAAAGTTCTAGTCCTGGTGGGAGGAGGGGAGAGAAGATTCTCATTTAGATACAAAATTTAGATTGTTTACAATCTAAGTGAAACAAAGATTCAAGAGAATATCCTCTCTCTTGTCTTTTTTCTCCTTTTTTTTGTAAAAAATAAAAAATAAAAGTGCAGTCAAATAGAAAAAAAATGCAGTAGATGCAAGCTGAGTTGAGGCAGGTGTTAGTGATAGTGTGCAAACGTGTGTCTTAGCAGTTCATCTGCAAACGGTCGCAGCTTGGCCTCGATAAAAATCCGTTTCAAGAAATCCCGAGCGTGGTCGGAGACGTGAGGAGGGAGCTGGGGGTTGGTTGGCTGAGTGGCAATTTTAAAGATGGCAGCCATGGCTTCAAACTCTGCCCACGGGGGCTTCTCAGTGAGCATTTCTACCACTGTGCAACCTACACTCCTGAAACAGAGGCAGAAGTGAAACAGCAGGTTACAATAGGCATGCCCTTCCCAGAAAACAAGAAATAGCAGAGAGGGACTAAAATATCACAAATAAGCAGTGTTCACTTAACACTACAGAGGAACTTTAGCATGAAACAGGCATTGGGAAAAAATGGCATGTACTGCTATACCTTTATCTCCAAGTTACTCAAATCACTACCCATATCTCCACTCTATTACTCCCCTGGGCTGAAAGCAACTACCTCAGTGAAGGGATAACTGCAGATTTATCCAGGCAATATAGACTGTGGTAGGGCACTGTCAGCATCCAGTGCTCAGCAGACTGACCAGGGTCACACACTCAGCGTTGCACTTGGAAGCTTTCCTGCTCCTTGAGGCTGAACAGAAATGCAAAGCATCAGGAATGCTCTGTGCATGCCACATGTGTTGCCAGCTCATTAGAAATGCATGAGTTATCACCAGTGAATAATGTGCAATCATAATATGGCAGCTGAAGAACAACAGCTCTACTTCATGGTATCTTCTCCTTTAGTTCAGGATACTAAAAATATGCTTAGATTGACAAACAAAATTTTAAATTCCCAAACAATCTTTGTATACAAAACTCGTATTTAAAGAATTTAGGAAGGCAGAAGGGCATACATATGGCCAGAGAAACTTTGTTCCAGAAGTTCTGAAAGATCAGCATCTTCAATAACAAGTGAATGATACTGCAAAATGGATAGGCTGGAATAACTTCCCAATTCTTAGAAAGTTTGTTTTTCAAGATGCTTGCAAGAAGTTTTGTTGTTAAACAGAGGTACATTGCTTTAAACAGTAAGGACTTTCTGACTCACAGCAGTCCAACTTCAGTATTATTTCTTAAGTTTGCACCAAAAACGACAAAAACTTTGGTACTGATACTTCAAATTTGAACAAGTCACCTGCTTGACATTATAAGGTTGATCTACTATTCATGTGTATCAGAGTAATTAAGTAAGCAATCTGAAGTAGCCCAATTTAATTTCCCTGAGGTTGAAAGTATTGCCATTGCTTGGCTATAATGCAGCTCCTTTTTAAACACACAGTGTTAGTACTCCTGCCTGTCTGCTGCTGCCTGCCCATTACTGCATATTCAGAGATCAGCTGCAGTGCAAGGGGTCTCATTGCCAGTCATCAGTCCATTGGGCTGGAGCCATGTTAGACTGTGGCATATACAATGTTTCACTAACCTTCATTTTTGAAAATTACCTTTCCCTCTTAGCTCTTACGCATTTAATAA
This sequence comes from Thryothorus ludovicianus, assembly GCA_013397245.1. NCBI lineage: Eukaryota > Metazoa > Chordata > Aves > Passeriformes > Certhiidae > Thryothorus > Thryothorus ludovicianus. The sequence continues at coordinate 2,511,597 of VZTB01016677.1, read as the reverse complement.
CAAATTAAACCAAATTAGTTTTTGATACTCCCTTTTAAATCGGGCAAATTCAATTTTAAGTGTTCAGCTTTCAGAGGAGTAGCATTTTATTTTCTGCCTTGCATCAAAGGATTGCAGTGTTGAAGTTTCACTACATGGCATTGACTGAACTGATGTTTCAAAGCTTCATGCATTGCTTTCAGCCAGTACCTCTCCAGAACTACCAGTTTGGTAATCCTAACTTCATGCATGGTCAGTTGAAATGATTCTCTTATGATCTATAAACTGATGGGCTGAGAAATTACCGCATGAAAAATTAAATTTCAGCGCTAAGACTCTCCAAATATGACTGTCAGTGTTCACATTTGCCACCTTCTTCAGCTTAAATCCCAGGATGAAACACTGCAGCTTCAGACAACATATTCTCTGTTGAAAATGAAATGACACTTTTCAGTAGAGAAGGGTTTTTCTAACATACCAGATGTCTGCTTTCCTGCCGTACCCTTCTCCACTAATAACTTCGGGGCTCATCCAGTAGGGAGTTCCTGTGACAGACTTCATTCCTGTACCAGACAGACAGATAGTCTGCAGTCGTTTGCTGGCACCAAAGTCACCCAGCTTCACATTGCCTGCTGAATCCCGCAGAATATTTGCTCCTGGAAGGAAGGCAACACAGCATTACCTTCATGAAAGACTCAAGGTTTTGGTGTGGAAAACAGTAACAAAAGTTTGGACTCAGTGATATCAACCTAGGATTTCAAGCCAGAGAATTTACTTTTTCTGCTCACTCCGACTAGTCTATTCTGGAGCTTAGAAAAGAATGAATTGCACACCCTGGTCTGTATCCTAGGCCTCTTCCAGGAAGGGGCAGTCCCTCTGTAAAGCCCTCCTGACAAAATAAAGAATGTGCCATCCATGGGCATTTAAAAGAAATGGGAAAGGAGTTTCCACACAACTGAAAACATCTCCATACTATTTTAAAGCAAACATCAAACTGCGCTATAGATTTATTGAGAACACTTATCTGCACAAGATGTACAAATTGTGATATCTCAACCTGCTTTGGAACAAAACACGGTTGATACAAAACAACAGAAAAATGGTAAAAGTATTAGGGAACACAACAGTATTGTGTTCAACACACCTGTTCTGCACATCACCTACATATTCACACCTTGCTTATGCAACCCTTGCAAGTCACCTGCAACTGTCTGCAAAAAGTAAACGTTTCATCAGGCTTCCTAGCAGTAAAATGGCATAAGTCTGATCAGGAAAGTCACCTCTGCCAGTCATTTCTTGTACCAGTGAAGTGCTGGGTAATTTCTATATAATTAATGAAACAAAACTCTGTAAATTAAACTTTTGAATCATTATGCTGTCCTCTGCACATTCTATTTCTAATGACATCATCCTCTAATATATTTAAAACTATTAAAATAAAATCAAAGGAATTTATCCTGATTGTTTTGCAGATGAAGACTAAAGAAACATTGCCAGAACTCTGCTATAACACCCCAAAGTTGCTTATTTTTCCCTCTCCAGGTTACAACAGTGACAAGATCAAAAGATGGAAAGCAATCACATTTTAATCCGTATTTTGGTATTTCAAACTTAATTGCATTTGAGTGCTTCACATAAGATTGGGAAAGGATCAGTAATAAAAAGCAATGAATTATGCACAGAACTATCATTACCTTTAATATCTCGATGGACAATCATGTTACTGTGCAAATAGTGAACTCCTTCCAAAATCTGCCGTGTGTATTTACGAGTCACGTTCTCTGTGAGTGCTCCATACGATTTCAACTGGTCTTTGATGGAACCCTATGGCACAGAAGTATAATGCACTAACACTTCTACAATTCAAATGAAATTGAATTAAATTTATGCCTGAAATGCAGACATTTCAAATTACAATTCTTCTTGATTTAACCTTAAAACATGCATGCAGCAGAATAGTTCCAGTCCAATGTACAGAAAGAGAACAGTACCCTCAAACTTTTTGATGGGTAAGTAATGATACTCAGGATAAACATAACACATGCCCTTTGTGTTAGCTTATACTTGGAAAAAAACATTGTCAAGAAAAAAAACCAAGTGCTATAGGGTGGTGCTTTAGGTAAAAAGTGAGAGGTAAGCAAGTCTTAGCTTAAAATAAAATTAAATCAAAACTTGGGTTTTTTGCAGCTATCTTTGTTTAACCTGTCTTTGTCACAGGGAGTTACAAACTGCTAAGATTACTCCTGTCACATGGCTCTCCAAATCTCAGAAAAATCCAATAATTCCCACAAAACAAGGCCCGGAATTCAAACAAATGAAGAAGCAAACAAAAACATCACCACCACCAAGAAAACAATGCCCAGACACTGCTTTTCCCTTCTGGAGTCTCATAGTAAATGGACTGCTATAACTATCCAGAGATACAGAGCCTCTGGTTTTACAGGAGTACATTGTATTTAGCTCTGCTGACCCCACTTGGTGAGAAAATGAAAATCTACAGTTTTATGACCTTATATTTCCTAACAAAGAAGAACAACAGTTCAGCATATACTAGGTGCCACACAAGAATCAAGCAGCAAGATTATTTTCTGTATGCACTTATTCCCACCCTCATCTCAGCTACTTTTTGTTTTCCAGAAATACTTGAAGCGTGGCAAAACAAAACAATAAAATTCAGGGAGATTTAAGAGTTTAGTAATGATAACATTGTCTTTTCAAAGACATTGCTAGGCACCACTTATGCCAAAACCAAACACAAAGAGCTTTTGTATGAACTGTAATTCTGAAAACCCAAGCAAGCACTGGAGAAGACAAGAGATTGCAAGCACTTGTCAGTACCCATCTTTGGTGTTTTTAACTTGGACAGTTTTAAATATCTGTGTGCACTTATGCAAAGCTGAATGCTTGGGTGCTCATCACATTGCACACAATCCATGGCTGAAGTGGATGAGCTCTCTTGCTTACCCCAGGCATGTACTCCATGAATATTGAGAGTGTCCTCTCAGGTGGATCTCTCAAGAAGCCATAATACTGAACAATTCTTTCATGCAGCAGATTTTTCAGCAACTGAATCTCACATTCAAGTGCATTTACTTCCTGAAAGGACAAAACAGGACAGATTTACCATGCTTAGTAAAACTAAGATGTTGGGTTCCAATTTTTTCAAGCAGAGCAGTGTGTACATATTGAAGTGTTATGCAAACTGAGTAACAAAATACTCCTACAGCTAATAGAAAGCTTTTGTATTTTATAACAAGGAAATATCAAATGTTAAAGTGAGGTAATTAAAACAAAACAAAACTATAATTTATAATTTTCTATAAATTATCTTTGGGATTATTTTGCTGGTTTTTCATTGTTTCTCTTCTCTTGAAGTTATGTTTGTTTCAGAGCACAGTAGAGACCAATATGTGCATCAGGTCAGTGATCATTATATAACATGCCATAAGCTCCAGGTGGGTAAAAAAACTACTAATAAAATACAGAAACCCCCTCCCCATTTTAATCTTTGTAGTGGAATAATTAGCATTAATTCCTAACTTTCCCAGGATGATAGACTATACTTCAAAAATGCCTTTGAGTACTCTTGATACAGTAATAACGAAGTACAATAAAGGAAAACACTAACAGCTGGTGCTTTCTCTGGAGCCATCCAAAATACTACAAATTTTGCAAACAGGAAGTAAGATATTTTGAAATGGACTGTACAATTAGATGCTGGAAAAATACTAAACCACAAATTCAAACTTGACTAGATTCCAAATTTCACCTAGAAGTTTTTCATTAAAACCTGAATTTTCATCTATCACAGCCTATTATGGATACCCTCACACTTCTGAGACTAGAAAGAAAAATAGATTCTTTTACAAATAGAGGCACATAGTACTACAAAATACTCTGATAAATGAGCTCACAAAACCGTTGCTTCAGGAGAGATACTACCATATTTTAACATTTCCAAAACATAATGAGTTGTTCTGTTACAAAATTTAAAGAAGTAGTAACAACAACTACACTAGCAATCTACAGCACAAATGATTCTTGAGTTTTTCTTTGATCCTACACCACAAATAGCAGCAACTATAACTGGCAGCCACTCAATTCTGCAATCATGCTTACAACCATTGTTTCCCTGGCCTTGCTCCCTACAGTGCACAACGCAGTCATAATGTAGGGAAAGTAATATTTTTCTTCCTATCCTGTAAAATGCAGAAAGTATGGTTTGGGAAAAAAGAAATAGTGGATTGGTGTTACTTTCAAATTGTTTATCTCCTTCAGCATCCAGTATTTAAAGATGGACAAGTTTAATTTTAGAGAGGGAATAAACTAACAAGGAAACTTGTGCTCCTCAGGGAGAAACACAGTGTTTAGCAGCACCTAGTCTTGATGCACAAAGTATAAAAGAAAAAAAACAAACAGAAAACGTCCTCTAAACATAGAAATAGCCCCCAAAAAGATGAAAAAATAGATTAAAAATCTCAAACTATCTTCATAGCCAAAACCAATTTATTTTCAGGAACACTTATATTAGTACAGCTTTTTCTGCTTATAAATGTAACTTCTTCCAATTCCTGTTAGTACAGCTAATTATCTATTTCAGAGCACACTTTGTAATAGATTGTTTAATTTTAGAGACCAAGACTGCATCAAGTCAAATTATACATCTTCACAGCATAAGGATCTGTCTGAAAATTAAAAAATGTGATGCAGTATTAAAATCAGGTAAGCAGACTAAGTATGCATGGTACTAACAAAACAGAATTCCTAACAAAGACATGGTTTCCTAACACAACATGTTTTAAAACCTGTTCAAAACATGCTCATTCTGTTCAAAGAAAGGAATGTGAGTCTGGTCTAGAACACACCACCTCAGCAGAAGCCTTTTCCAAGTCTCTCTTACCTTGCTGGTTTCAGGACTGTCGGGATCAAACTGAACTTGTTTGACAGCCAGTTCTCTTCCAGTATCAGCATCGTAACACAGATATACTCTGCCAAATGCACCCTGACCCAGCAGTTTACCAAGTCTCCAGTTAGTTGGAGCTCGTGGTGCTGAAAATACAAGTAAGTTTTGGTTTTCAAATGAGCTTGTTATTCAGCTGATTGAGAAAAACTGGAATGCACAGAAAATAATTTTTAAAAAGATTACTTTTTCAACAACAGAGACTGTGCATCCTAAACCTCACCATATAAATTACAAAGATCAATAAAACTCCCTGTAAGATGGAAAACATGAGCTTTCACAAAATAAGCTGTGGTAGAACTAAACATACTTAAAACAACTAGCAATAGCAAACTGAAAAACAGAAGAAGCATGTCAAACAAACAACTTCCTTTTTAAAAAAATAGAGGCATAATTACAAGGTATGAGCTACTGAAGTCATCACAAAGTATATTTGCTCCTGAAATTCTACCACAAGTATGAAGCAGTGTCACTAAAAATGTACAGTGAAATGTACTGAAAACATGACCACCATCTGCAAAAATAAATAGTAACTGCAACCTACAAAATTCTTCTCAGATCCTGAAGAGTCTAAGAAATCACTTTTACAATGTTTTGTTATCAGAGATGTAAATTCCAACTGAAAGTCTACATGAAGGCTGGCAAGGTAAGCAATGAAAATACTGGTGAGCATAGTCTTGAGAGATAAAAACATGTTATTTAATGGCACGTGTTTGGATGACAGGCTAGGTTTTGACATGATATACTTGAAAAGCACGGGTCTTACAGCGGGGCTCCCAAAATGCCAGCACTTACAGCGGCTAGGTGGGCTGATGTCCATGACTGACAGGGTGGGATTGTCAATGTCACTGCCCCTCCTCCTCAGGCGGCTGTCCTCGTACTCCGGCGTGAAGACGCTGCTCCCACTGCTGGTGCTCAGAGAGTGATCAGTGGGACTGAAGCTCACTGGGGATCGAAAGTTGTTCCCCTGAGTCCTTCTGGCTCTTGGAAAAGTTTTACGACCTTCAATGACACGGAACACAAACGTTACAGAACAAAAAGATACTGCAATGCAATGTGCTTATGAATTCTACACCATCTTGTTCAAATCTGCCACAGCGGAGCATAGCACACAATCATCATGAAATTTACTGGTTTAGCTTTCTACCTAGAAGAAAATAAACATTCATCACAGATGTATGTAAGGACCAGACAGAATCAAAAACTTGTATTTAAGAGATGAAAATTGAGACCAAATTCTGGAACAGTTCTGAAATATAATCAATATGCTTAAAAAACCTGGAAACCTGTAAGAGGAGAAAACGCCCTGCCTCTGCTTTTATTGTGCAAATACAAAATTTCTGAGATTTAGGAAAACAAAATACACGTTTATAATCCTGTAGTGCCATGCCAGCCTCTTCCTTCCATAAAGTATAAAGAATTGAATGCAGAGAAAGACTGACACATGCAATCAACAGGAAGACCACAAAAGTATTTTAGAAATCAAAACACAAGCAATGCAAAATTTGGAGATGGCTACAGCAACAGAATGAAAAAACCAGAGCACCAATCTTCAACATGTTAATAATAACCAGATGACTAATACAATTTATGTTCATTTATTTAGATAATATAACTATTCTTAGGACAGCATCTCTTGATTAAGTTTCATCCTACAGAACTGAGCAATAACTGAAGGAGTCCCTGATTCATTAGGTACTACACTCAAGAAGGAATTCCCAGAGGACTAATGAAAGCAGATAAAATATCTTTGAAATAGTAGACTCAGACTTACATACTAGTCTGGACAATTTAAATTCCAAGAAAGATATGTAAACAAGTTATTAAGCAGTTTTATTCACCATTGAGAAGATAAAAACATGATAAACCAGTCATAATTGGTCTCATGTACCTAATTCCATTTTCCCATTTCATTGGGACATTCTCACAAGCCAACTCATGAAGTGTTGCAGACCAGCTTACAATGCAGATTATACTCAAGACAGATTCAGAGCAATTATCAGTGACTTCTCATCAAAGGGGAAGATAACTTAAGTGGACATCCCCAGCAGTTTATCTTCAGTCCACTTCCATACACTATTATAATTCATGATGCATATATGATGGAAATTAATGCACTGAAAAATTGCAGACAACATCATATTAAGTGTGACTGAAAGTCTGTTTAAAGATAAATATTAAAATTCACAGCGGTATTGGAAGTTAGAGATGATTTAAAAATCAACAAGATGAAATTCAGCGAGGAATTACAATATACATACTTAAATATATTACAATATACATACTTAAAGAAACATCTAATGCAGAAATTGCAAAGTGCAAAGCAATTGGTTGGCCTGAAGTCATGAAGAAAATGATATAGGAAATGTAACCAAAGACTGAAGAGCAGTCAGAATAGTGACCAGAAAGTAGGGTTGTTCTGCAATATATTAATGTGATTGCTACATACAAGTTCTGCTTATATCCTGTGTTATACATAAAGTGGAAATGAGAAAAGTGTCAGCTTGAGCAGGAGAAGAAAACTAAGGTGAGAAAACAGGTATGTGTGTGATGTATAAAGGTAATGACCAATTCTTCATTGTTAAAATTCTTCACTGTGTTAAAATAGAGTAACTAGTTTATATTTTCATTTGCAGGAAAAATGTTTTGGGAGACAGAGAAAGTTAAGTTATAAGATTAGCTATCGTGGAAGTTGGTAACATAAAGATAGTATGTTGTATGTTGAAGTCAATTTAGAGTTTACTTGAAAGTCAGTGTGACAGATCTTTGCCTCTTTAAATCTTGTCTTAGAGCAACAGACTGGACTTTGCAGTGCCTCAGTTTGATATTTCTGTGATTCCTGTAATATAATTCCATTTCTTGATGTGCTCATTCCACACTGCAAGTGAAGCCATTTGGTCTTGGGAGACATCTCTTCTTAACACTTCTCAACTAGCACCAGACATACCCTGAAGTATGAAAATCCTTCAGCTGCTCCTCTCTACTTCCTTTAGAAATTTAACACATGTTAAATTTAAATCAATGGTATTACTATCCAAACCAGTTTTGTTGACACATTAGCAGGTGCTGCCTTGTGCTCCAACAATTTATTTCACTAGCTAATTCTCAGTTTACAACTCTACTCTTAAATTTTATTTACTCTTTTAATCTAAGAAACTGTTAACAGGAACTCCACCATACTTGGGATTTCTTAAAGCAAAACAAGACATTAAAAACTGACGTACCTACTTTAGCTAGAAAAGGGTCACAAAGGTAAAAAACTTTTATTGTATGACTTGTGTGTGGTCAAAGACAGCAAACATTTCCATAGTTGTGCATGTGAGTCAGGAATTCTGTAATCCATAACTTTACCAGAGATAAAACTGCTCTGAGGCTCTAGCAATCATTAGAAGCTTAGCAAGTGAGTTTGGGGAGAGAATTTAAGCTTTTAATTTCTTCAATATTTTCATTCAATTCAATTAAGATCTTACAATTTTATTCACATTTTCAGATGAGAAAAATAGATTAATAAAACTGTTGCAATACTCACCATCATTGTAGTCCTGTTGATGATATGAAATATGATATCTTCTGGGATAAGTCCCCCCTTTTCCAAATTTCTCAAATATTGGGATATCATACTCTACTAGAAAACAAAAGGATCATTTCAAAATTTAAAATGTGACAAAAGCATGTTAAATTAATGACTTTAGTAATACAAACTTAAAATGGGTGTACATGGAGAATATAAAGGGTTGAAGCATGAGAGCAAAAAGAGATTTATAGAACAAAATCACACAGCTCACAAGAACTAAAAGGACTTCAGTCCAAGTCCCAAAGGATCAAGAATTCAACAGCTCAAGTGGTTTTAAAATCTCTTGCTTAAAAGAATGTAGGAGGACTGCTGTATGCCTGATTACTCCAGTTTTAAAAATACTTTCTAGAGGAGAAAGTATTCCAAAGAATATAATTTAAAGTTGTATAAATAAGAAAAACTAATGAATGAGTCAACACTGCCTGAATTACTAAAACACATTCAACAGATCCTCTTTTAAAATTTAGTGAGGGAGAAAAGTTAAAGATAAGGGAAAAAGTCCCTCATGCATAAATAATTGGTTAGAAGATAAGTTCATAAGAAGGGAGGAAACAGTCAACAATCGACAGGAATTTGGGCTAAAACTCATGCAGTTTAATTATCCATGAATTCTCTATACAGAGCAAGGAACAGTGAGGTGACAAAATCACTTTGAGAAATAAAATCAGCAGAGTAATTAGAGAAGGTCCTTAAGAGTCTACGTGACTGGATAGTAAAATTGCAGATGAAATTCATTGCAGGCCTCTGTAAAGGTTTGTGATAGAGACTTCCAAAAAAGCAGCAGATAAACTCTTTGTATTAGGTGAGAAGGAAATTAAACGTTGTAAGATACACTGAACAAAGTTTTGGTCTACTTCATTTCAAAGAATTTAGGAAAACTGGAAAATATTCATAAGTACAGAGATGATACAAAATTGCTTCTCCATAAGGAATGTAGGCCTCTATATACTAGAAAAGCAACAGCTAAAAGGGAGCAAAGACATCCATAAGAAAAGCTAATCAAACAAAAAAAATACACTGGAAAAACAGTAACAGGGAAAAAAAAACAAGCCTTAAAAAAAGTCACAAAGCACATTACTTCTTCATAAAACACAAAAAATTACAGAACTTTCTGTTGCAACCTACACCTGACGCTGAGAAAGTTTATACAAGTTGAAATAGGGACAAGAAAAATTTGTGGAAGGAAAAAAAAAATCTATCAAATCACAGAACAACATCTTGCATTTACAGATCCTTTGAGCAATATATGATTAAGAATATATTCTGAGAGAGGAACACACACTCCCCTCTGTAGAAGCCCAGTATTGGTTGTGGCAGGAGGAAAGAAAAGACTAGGCCAGATGGATATTTTTTCTGCTTCTGTTACACATCAAATCATGAGAATAAATATTGAATATGGAATTGCTGTCTATCCCAGTGTTAACATACCAGAATATGCCATGGGAAAAAACACCAACAAATCCCTATAAAATATATTGCAAGATGATCTTATTAGAAAAGTCACTGTAATGAACACAAATAAACTAGATTAGGATTATACAAAAGACAAAGTAATTTCTGACGTTTCCAACTCTTGGTACTTATCTCTGCCACCTAAATGCTTCTTCCACACAGTTTTAGCTTTATTTAAAAGTGGTGCAATCTGATCTGTTAAGCACTCTAGAATTCTAAAAAGAAAAAACTCACCATCACACATTTATCTGGATAAAGCTTCAAAATCGAAATAAAGAAGCTTCAAAATACATAATAGACTGAAGAAACACAAAATCCTTTTGATTTACTAGAAACTAATTACTGTTCAACAGTAAAGTTTTGTTGTGAGACATGACTGTGAGAAGACATTTCAGAACACTTTCAAGGTTACCCACTGCACTTTGCAGCCTGAACTCTGCACAACAACTTGGAATTGAGCCCAAGTATTGTATGAAAAAAACATTAGTGGTGATGATTAATTTATAGGCACACAGCTCTCCATCCTTTCACTATGCAGTGCTTCCAATTACAGAAGTCATAAGCACTTCAAAGTGATTCTTATTTTATACAGAAGAAAACAAAGGCTCCACGTACTGGTTTTGGCTGGGATAGAGCTACATTTCTTTATAGTGGCTCTTATGGGGCTACATTTTGGATCTGTGGCCAAAACACTGTTGATAATATATTTTAGTTATTGCTGAAGTATATTAACACAGAATCAAGGAGCTTTTGGCTTCACACACTGCCCTGCCAGCTGGTAGAGTGGGCTGGGAGGCACGAGAAGCTGGGAAGGAACACACTAGGGACAGCTGGGACCAACTGACTCAAGGGATACCCCATATAGCTGAGGTTTTTCTCTGCAACAAAAGCTGGGGAAAAGATGGAGGGAGGACATTCATAGTGATGGTGTTTGTCTTCCCAGGTAACCACTAGATGTTTTCCTGGAAATGTCTGGACACCTGCCTGCTGATGGGAAGTGGTGAATGAATTCATTGTTTTGTTTTGCTGATTTGTGCAGCTTTGGCTGTACTATTAAACTGCCTTTATTTTAACTCATGAGTTTTCGTAGTTTTCCCCTTGGATTCTCTCCCTGATCTCACAAGGCGGAGTGAGCAAGCACCTGTGTGGAGCTTAGCTGCCTACTGGAGTTAAACCACACCAAATTAAATAAATTAACCACAGTTATGCACCAACTTAGAGAGAGATATTACAGATCAATTTAACTAAGTATTGCATGCCCCTATGCACTGCAACATTTGTTCTTTTTACAGAGGCAGACAGTTATACTGCACCCACTAGGAGTGGTGTCACAATCTGGAAGAAACGTGAAATTTCTTATAATTCCATGGTATCTTTCAGTGTGTCCATTTAGCAATGCTTTGCTTTTTTTCTACCATATTGTTTGTGTAATACAATACTTCTCCAATGTGAACATCCCTTTTAAGTCCTATTATTTGCAAGAGAAGCAGTTCTGGAAAGCTAGTGTGTCTCCAGTGATTTTTGCCTACCTGAGAATTCCTGATGATTATCTGGATAGCTCTGTGCTCTTGGCATCCGAGATTTGGGGTAGTTGTCTCTGGAAGTGCAAAAATAAACAGGATCTAAAAACTACTGTTAATCTAGACTTAAGCTTACTGTCCCCTTACTGACAAAAAGCCACTGCTATACAGGTTGCTGCACTGGTTTACAAATGTGGAACTCAGTTCTGAAACTCAACTCTAGTAGGTATCTACTAGAGGACCAGTAAAATGGAAAAGCTTGCTTTTTGAGCTTAATGTAGGTAAGAAAGCAACAGACTCTGTTAATGAGCAATGATATTAGTAAAAACATGAATTATCACAAGTACAGCCACAAAGGAACACTGTTATGTTTAACATCTTTATGGCTAAACACAAAGGTTTACAGACTGGCAAAATTGGTTATACAGACTACAAAAACTCTTGAGGAAATTTAACCAAAGAAATGTAGAACCTTTTAATGAAGAAAAACATTTCCTCTTTTCTCCATGAAAGTCATAGGATTAAGAGAGTGATTTTATTGAGTTATAGAATGATGAAGAATTTTTTGGTTCTTACATGATCACATTGTTTCTTACCTACAGTTGGTATGTAACTCCCAGCCACCAAAAGGAATGGATGGGATTGCCAGTCAGAGCAATCGATAAGAGTTTATTTCCATAAACATACCAAAACAGTGTCCTCCTTTTTCTGGTAAGAATTTCTCTAATGGGTAACAGAAGCTAAATGGAGACACAAAACCTACATCTTTGTAGGAAATATTAAATGGAAAAAAAAAAAAAAAAGGAAAAAAAAAAAACTAAGTAGAGGTGACAAATTAAGTAAATATAAACAACCAAAAGAAGTTTTGAAGAAGAGATATGAGTTGCATTAATTGTTCTTTGTTTCCCCTTCTTCCACTCACTCCTACCCCACAAAAACCCCTAAATTTGGCAATTAGGTAAAATTTCTTTTCTATGGAGCGACGTTAAAAACTGTAATGCATAATCTACCACACTAAAACCACAAAATACTTTTCATATCCATTGTCTTCTTGCTTGTGAAATGCAGACTTACTAAACTCAAAACTGTATTTCTTAGACCAAATCTATTTGAGTCTTCAAACTACATATTCTCAAATAAAATAGTACTCTGAATAATACAGCTCTGATTAATTGTCACAGGATGTGACCTCCAACTCTTCATCTTTCTACCAATTAAATAAAATATTTAATTAGCAGTTTTATTTGTTTTGCAGTTAAAATAAACAAAGAGCAAATAGCACATTAGACCCAAGGTGATTTGCCTGACCACCATAAATCAGACAGGATTATGTTCTACTCGACTTGGCTGGTGGACAGTGAACCCCTCAAAACACAGGAGCTCCTCAGAGGTCAACCCAAAAAGACCCCCCACAGCACACACTGCCTCATGCTGACTGGTGGGCTTTAACAAAGGAAAATAAATCTAAACTTTGCAACAGGAACAAGGGGAGAGGAACAGACAGTAATTGCAAAGGAAAGGATGGGATTGTCTGTTGAAGCCTGTAAATGATTCTACCCTCCCTCTTGAATTGGTATTCCTGCTCTGCCAAAGGAAAGCCTACTTCATACGGCAGTGCCTAAGAACTGTAAATTTAATGGAGTGGCTCACTGTCAGGGAATATACATCACACATACAAAAGACCTAGCAATATTTAGTAAAAATTTTCAGTACAGTTTTGTAGGACCTTAAATCTAAATTTTTATGGTTTAAATACAAATAATTAAAAAAAAAAAAAAAGTGCTACAGTATTTTCCATGTATTAGTAAGCAATTAAGTTTCAATAAGCTTTTATAAACATTCCAGAACTTACAAAGGAATTTCTGGAAGAAGTACTGTTACTTGAGAGGAGCTGTATTTTACAACTGAGACATTATGCAATCTAATAAAGATAAATAACTAATTAATGAATGTAAATAATTTTTACCCATCTAACGGGCTGTCAAGTGAGGGACAGCTTCCCGAGCCAGAGTTTTCAGGACTGCTCAAAGACAATGGATCCAGCATCTAATAGATAACAAACACAGGAAGATCAACAAGTTCAAGGGTTTGTTTTTTTTCAATTTTTTTCCCAAATAGTTAAGGGTTTTGCTACAGAACAGCTAATAAGAAACAAATCCAAATCAGATAAGAAATGGTAAAAAGAGAGTGGAAAGCTTATCTGCTGCCTTAAAGTGATCTCCTTCCTAAAATGAAGTTTGTTTTGGTACATTTTATCACATCTATTATTTTCCATTAAATGGACACCAGTCTTTTGCTGTAAATGAAGCAGTTACACCTCCAATTTTTATGGTCTGTGCTGCATCTTAAAGGTCCTGGGCACATAACTTGCCATACACGAACCAAGGACTTATTAAAGAAATAGTGTTCAGAAAGTGAGTTTGCACTCTGCAAACTCAAACACTTAAATGAACTCTGTATTGAGGAGGACATTTACCACAGGTTCAGCATTTTTATTCATCTTGCCTCATGCTGAACTGTATTGATTACCTCTCTAACCCAATGCACTATGGCCCAACTGGCAGCCCATGGGTTTTATCCAACTCATCTCTCACACAAAGTGTGGGGTCTGCTGCCAGAGTGCACATAGCTGTGCTCAGAGCAAAACTCTCCACTCCTGAATTCTGTTCTTGTCTTTGTTGGGCAGGCTGTGACAGATAAAGGCAGCATGGCCAACACTTGTCAAGGTGATTTAGCAATATGGGGGGGGGAGGCAGGGAGTGAACGGAACTTGTGAGCCCACCACCCCAAACTGGCCCTTGAGGCTGCTTATGTTGAACTAACCTGGCTTCTTAGGAAAGTAAAAGTCATTAATTTAAACCTGCTGACATCTCGCACAGCGATGCATACACAACAGGTTATACATTTCTGAAATATTTAGGACTGAACGGACATCCCAGGCTTCGGGGACAATCTGTCTGTCTGACCAGACAGTGACCAGAAATTACTTTTCCCAGGCCAAAAGTAACTATTTCACTGGAATGAATCCAGACCTGGGCTGGATCTGACCACATGGCTATGATAATGAATAGTCCTGGTCTGGAAAGTAGGAGATTCAGTCTCTATTCTCAGCTCAGTCATTAAAATTGTGCAACAAATTGCACTATCCCTTTGCCTTTATTTTATCATCTGTCTCTCATTTAGTCAGCTCATAAAAACCATTGCCTCTTGCCATTTGTAAATACACTGCCAATGTCAACAACAACTTGAAATGATTTGTGTATGCAGCATTATTTTTCTTTCCTCCTTGAAACATCTCTTTCTCCATAGCCAATTCTGTGAGCAGTCAAATTCCTGCTTCTTTTCCTGCTGTTTTGAAGGGCAATTTTTATATTCAGAGACCTGAATTTTTATTTTTGCTAAGTGTAATGATATCCTACACTAATGCAGGTGAGTAAGAAGTAAAAAATAGCATACATTTGTAATCTTTACACACCAAAAAAAAGTGAATTTGGGAAGTCTTCCAGAACTTATTTATGCCAAGGCCTACCGCCATCCCCTTGCCTCTACCCCATCACAGTACCTACCACACAGAATTACAGATTATTCTGAGTTGGAAAGAAGCAACAAGGATCATTGAATCCAACTCAAAAGTATCAACTGAGTCAAAATAATTCTGACAGATTCAAACTATTTCTTAAAATCTCCTTTTAATTACCTGGAAAAGTTGTAAAGCTGGTCTTGCTCACATATCATTCTCAGTAAAATAAAGGGGTTTGTGCTTTCTAATGTAGACATCTCTGCTGTTATTTGTATCTATCACTATCTCACTCAACTATCATGGCAGTTAAGACTATTATCTTTCTCCTTGTAACAGCATATTTAAAAAATTGATGAGACAGAGGAAAAAAAAACAGCTGGGTTCTGCAAGACTAAACAGCACAATTATTTCAACCTTTTGTCACCAATCAAGTTTCATAGAGTTATTATCAATTTTTTGCTGTTCTTTCTAATAATTCTATATGCTTCTCGAACAGCAGTATTTCATAAATAAACTTAACAAAAACTTTCACTTCAATAATCACAGACGTACCTGATCCATGCTTTCTGGAATGAATTCACCCTCACTGTTGATACTGGTGAAGGACCCATTTCGAGCCACCTGATGCAGCTCATCTGGAATGTATCCTGGGGGAGGTGAACTCCTATCACGGGTGTTAGAACCTTTTGAAAGAAAAGGGCCAGTCAGAGTCTCTCCACTAACCCAGAATTCAAGGGCTTTATTCAAATGCTTCACAGGCACTAAGCTTGCCTGGATCACTTCTTGCCTTAGGAATTCCCCAAATGCCAATAATTAACAAGACTTAAGGATAGCATCTAAAATCTGCAATCCAGACATTATGAAAAATTTGGGGCAGAGTTGCCTCAATGACATTAAAGAGAATTTTCCTTATACAGGAACAGAAATATAATTCTTTCTTTTGAACAAAATCAAAACCCAAGCCCTTCTAACCATGTCAGCTAATTCTTTCCAACTCTTAAGAATTTCAGTTTTTCTTTGTTGAATATTACATCTTTAAGAACAAAGATACATATATTCATAATAAATGCATAATAATTATATTGTCTGGAAAATTATTCATTAAGCTTTCTAGTTTCATAATTAAATTTGGAAGTTAACATCACCTAACTTAAAAACATGAATAAACAAAAAGGTTACGGTATCTTAAACAAAAGCTCACACAGTAAAAAAATATGGGGGTCCTAAACTGAGCGAGGAAACACATTGCCATATAAAGCAGATTTTTCAGTAGCTCATTACTGTATCAGAAAATAAAGGGGAGTACTATTATCAGCTTTTTAGGTTACCCTAAAATAACTCTACATACACTTATTTACTGGTGGGGGTTTTTTGATGATTTTCTGTATTCTATATATTTAAAACACTTCTGTCTTAATATTCCAAATCCACTCTACCAAATGCAAATTCTATGGTAGTCATTGATGAGTAGAAGAGACAAATTTTTATTACGAGAATACCACAAAAGACATTTTTACAATTAAAGCTATTGAAATGTGCAGCTTACCTATTACAGACAGTCGTCTCTTTCTGTCTGTCACACCAAACACTGTATTATCTAAATCTTCCAGTGAGGGCAAGGGTTCCACATTATTTACACTGGGTGACTGAAAATGCATAAGTATTACAACCTGCAGTTATTACTTTACATTCTTGACAATGAAGATACTTCGTAAACTTTATAGGCCTTGTGCAGTATATTCCATTTTTTAAGCAGTCAAAAAAGCAACTTGCCAATTTACATCACAATTCATTTATTTTATTAGCTCATTTGTAGACTTTAAAATTAATTTTCAATATGCACCAGTATACAAATCCTATGAATATCAATACCATGATTTGTTAGATGATACCAAAATATCTCAGCAAAATATCCTGGCTATCTTTGCTACAACAAACATTGAACTTCCCACATTAACTTCCCACTTAAAGAACATTTTCAAATAACTACCATTACTTAAATTCTGTATGCTTTTTTGCATCATTCTACTAAGGCTCACTTTTCTACCACTGTAGGCAAACAAAAAGACAGGAACAGGGTCTAGGAAAGAGTTAAAACTGGGTAAGTACCAAATGCTAATGGATGCTTCAAGTGAAATGAAGAAGCAATCAGTATTATATTCAATTGGGAAATTGCCATCTTTAAGAAAAGATACAAATGGTACTTCATTATGAAAACTGAGGAAAAAGACATTTAGCATATCTACTCATACCTGTGTATTTCCATGTATCACAAGCAGTATCTTGAGACTCTTCATATGTACACTACGGTCAAGTAGTTCAACAGCTTTGTCCAGGTCATCCTGTGTGGTTAATGGAATTACAAGCTACAAAAAGGGACAGGGAGAAAAAAAGTCTTAAACAGGACGCAAGAAAGAAATGAGGAATTCAAGTGCAGAGAACAAAACAGAACATTTCCTTTCATAACAACTTGAAAATAAACCTTACTAAATGATCCCTTAAGTAAGCATTAAAAAGTTTGGAGTTCAAGCTTAACTCTTTCTTCAGATTCCTCTACTCAGTGGAAAAAGTCTTCACAAGAAGCAACCATTTTGCATAGATAGAACTTAAATATCTGAAAGTTTCAGCAAAAACGGTACAATTGGGTCAATGCCTAAATTAACACAAGTCTAAGTCCTATGTCATAGAGTATAAAGCAGATTTTTGTATCTCAAATATTACAAATATACTTGTTTAAAGTAGCATCACTGACAGAATTTCTCCACTGAAAAATAGCATTTGTTGAGGAAGATGTGATTGATGTGCAACAACTCCAGTCCTCGCCAGAATCTTACTTGGATCTAATTAACTAGAATTAACTTGGCATTCATGTATTTTTAGAACAGAAAACTATGCTATTAACTTGCAATTGCTCTCTGAATTCTGTAACAATTAAAATTGGGCCCTTGTTTCAGGAGTGCAAATTACAGCTTCAGCTTGTAACAAAGGAAAACCAGAAAACAGACCTTTAAATCTATTCTACCTGTAAACAGCCTCAATCAATGATGCTTAAATAGAACACCAGCCAAAATACAGAGCTTTTATACAAAAAAAGATGAGATTGAGGAGGAAGATCTTGCTAAAATGGAGTATGCTTATTTGTTACACTGCACTTTTAATGCTAGTGACACGTTATTGCCATCACATTTCTGAAAGGTGATGGGAAGATTTGCCAACTAGTGCAGAAGGTAAGAAGCAGAAAACCTATTCAAATGCCTAAAAATCTACCAGTGGAAGGAGCTGAGGCTAAAGCATTATGCAGGGCTATTTCACCTGGCTTTCCTAACCTCCAAAAACCTTCTGTTGGAATTCTTCATTTTGAGGATCAGTTTCACAGAAGTGCCTGGTAATGTAGTGAGTAACCAACAAACAGCAATCACTGGCATTTTCTTCTGCAAAGATGCAGAAGAAAATGCAGTTACATTGTGCTTAACCAAGCAGATGAATAAGCCTTCATGCACTTTGCTGACTCAAGGCAAAAGCCAGATGTAACCCCTAAGAATGGATCCTGCATCTGTAAATATGTTTTCTATTAATACTTCCATCCCTACTTCTGAAGGAAAGCCAGAACTAATATTGATCAGGTATAAGTGGCTTGACAGTGCTGGCCCAGTTACCAAGAAATCTCTGGGAACCAGACACTTTAGAGGAGCAACAGTTAAGCATAGTTCTCCAATCCACACATTATCTAAATGCAGCATTCTAGCAATTACCTAACAAGATAAATCCTTAAACAAAATTATCTACAAGAAAGGATAAATGCTACTTCAAATTTACAAACATGACAAAGCTCAAACAGGTAAAGAATTTCCCAAGGTCACACAACAGGACTGTTGGCAGATCAGGAAGACAATTTATCCATTCCTCAACAAGTTGGAGGCATCATTATGATACAACACTACTCATGAAACATTTCATGCATTTCCTACCTATCCTAATTCAGACAACACTTACACGTTTGAGAAAACAAACAAAAACAAATTAGAAATCTGGGGTTTTGTCACAGGAGTAAGTTTGGTCACAGAAGTGATTCCCACTTCTTACAAGAGCAAATTTCAGCCTCAAAATGATCAATGTCCAAGGCAAGAACTAAGAGGACACAGAATATTACCTCGTTATTGCTGTAATGTAAATCCATAGTCTGTCCAAAAGCAACTTTAGCTTTAGCTGCAAGATCTTCAAGTTTAACAGGCCTTGGTAATTGCAGGATCCTGGAACACAATTTCAGTTATGAAGAATTTCTGTGCATCACTTACGAAAATCTGGCTACTCATTACTTAAGAGCTACCTCAGAACTAAATTTATTACTAAAAAGACCATAAGAGGCTATACTTTATTCCCTGTCCTCCATATTTTGAGACTTTCAAAAAAGAAAGAAAAGCAGTGATAAATCTAAAAGGGATAATCAGATACAGAATTAGATTTCATTGCAACTATTTTACTTGCTTAATGCTTTGCAAGCCTCCATTTCAGAGAGAAATTCTTAGAAAATTCTACATTTTTCCACTTTAGAAAACTAAGATAATGGAGTACCACAGGCTGACAAGTATAAGCATCAGAAAGGAACTACTCCTGTAGTTCCCATTTTTTGGAAATCTGAAAGACTATCTTACCTGAGGAAGGTAACTAAATGCCACCATCTTTACCATAATGAACTACACACTCAAACTGCCCAGTCCATCACTAACTGTGCTTCAAGTGTGCTCCTGAAAGAATGGTGCAGTTGAAGGTCAACAAACTTGGATTTCCTTTTAACTCTATGTCCCATCAGACCAATTAGCCCAAACTGCCTATAACTAACCTTTTATTATAGAAAATAATTTTATGCTTTGAGATACAACATCATTAAATAAAAAAGAGCTTTTAATAATGACTACATTATTAAGGTACATTCAATTCATATTCAAAAAAGAAAGAGCACTCAAATTTTGTGAAGGAGAAAAGTTATAAAAGGGTACCTGTCCCTTTCATCAGTAGTTCAGTTAGTAGTATAGTGGTTTGGGGGACAATTTTTCTCACTGAAATGAGGCTAGAAACCAGGCCACTCCCAATTAAAAACTTTTAAAAAATAAAATCTTTTTTAAAAATACCCTAAAAACCAAAACAAATCAATCCTCAAAAAACTAACAAACAGCAATTCTCACTGTAGTTAACAATTTGGGCAGCAAGGCTGCAACTCTACCCATCTCACTACATGCTGTTAGAACAGTGCCACATTCACCACTGAAAGCAAGTCTGGAGTCACTTCTCTTTTTCACTTCTCTTTTTAAAAACTAGTAAGAAAGCCATTGCATAACTCTTTTCTCCTGCATGATTTCTTTACTTGATCATTAGAGCTACATGCTCAGGCAAACAGAAGCATTATAAGTCATGCTGGGCAATGAGCCTAGGCTGCTCAGAACTCCTGGGCAAGCATGCTAAAGTCACTTGGGACAGCTCATAACAGAGCTAGGCCCATGAGCATAAAAACCTGGGAAGGTATCTTTCCATACACTTACTTTATGCTGATATTAATATTGAACTGGGTAACTTAGTTCACTGTGAAAGTGAAATATGATGAACTGCAAAATGCACCATCTGTGCAGACTGGCAAGCAAGTAAACATTTCTCTGCTTTAAATTCACGCTTCCTCTTACTTCACAAGAAATTGTTAGGTAGATGAGACCTCAATTCTCAAAACCTTCAAGAAGACTTATTCCCTCCAAATTACTAAGGGTTCCCCAGAACTAGTATAGGTTTTATTGAAGCGAATTTTACTTAAGAATTCATTATGTCTCTTGAGAAATAGCATGCCCAGGATATTACTTCCTTTTTCCATAAGTATTTTCAAAGATCTTATTCTATAATAACTTTTCTCTAGGTAGAATGAAATTTGATACTTTCAGAAAGAGACAGGCAAAATGAATTGCCAACAAACCAGTTCTGTATGAAATTACACATCAAATTCTGTAAAAGCTTTTGAGCAGCCACCTGAGATTATAAAGAAATAGACATTTGTATACTTTAAACAAGTGCATCATTCATCTCTCATAAACAAAGTGTAAATAAATTTGAACTGATTAAATAAAAACAATCTAAGTCTAATAAATTTTTCTCTTACAGTTGTAAGACTGACACCCCTGAAGTACAATCCAACCTCTTCCTCTGGGTATTGCAGTAACAATAAATTATCACACATTTATTACACACACAATGAAGGACAAAAATTAATTTTCTGGCCTATTCAAACTTGAGATCTATTTTAATGACTTTTGTAATTATTCAAGGCTACAAACACCTATTTGAAGGGTAACCAAATCAAGGACACTACATGGATACAGTTACAGTAGGATACTTATGTATTTATGCACACATTTTAAACAGTTAATTCTCTTTAAATTGTGTTAATATAAAAATTAAATGTAAGCTCAAACAAAAAAACTTTGATCTGAAACACTTCAAACCATTAATTTGAAACTTTATGACAGAAGCACAATAAAACTCTAAACAAAGAGGTAAGACTGTTTCCTTACCTTTTTTCACCTCGATGTTCAAATTTGACCCTAACATCGTTCTGTAAGAAAAGAGACAAAGGAACCACTCT
The DNA here is from genome assembly GCA_013397245.1 of Thryothorus ludovicianus. Classification (NCBI taxonomy): domain Eukaryota; kingdom Metazoa; phylum Chordata; class Aves; order Passeriformes; family Certhiidae; genus Thryothorus; species Thryothorus ludovicianus. Next base: position 2,489,970 of record VZTB01016677.1, on the reverse strand, counting down.
TAGTTTGTTATTACCTCTATTGATGAAGCCCATGAACTCCCATTCAATACTCCTACACTAGAACCAAATTCCATATTAATTTTCTGTCCTCTCAGTATATCAAGTATATTAATAATCTACTTATGCTTGAGGTACATGATAGAGGCTTAAAGAGTTAAAAAAACAAAAAGTGTTAAATATAACTTGAAGTGTTAAAATACAAAAACTTTTTCTGAAGTACAACGAATGCTATTGTAAATAAACATATTATTTTCTATCAATACATGTTAATATTATAACAGATTTATGACTTCAAATTTGGAACTGGTTACTGAAGAATTCTCTACCCTGAACAGGCAGCTACAGTTCCCAATAACAAGTTTGTAAGCACACACCGCAGCTGAGTGTTCCAGGCCTAAGAAATGTATCTTGTTTCATAAGCATTACCATAGAAACCCACGCATGGAATTACGCCAGCAGTCATGCAATACATTTCCCAATGACCATCTCTGGATATATTTGCACTTACGTGGAAATAACAGTGCTTTGCAAAATCATAATTTTAAGAATCACATTGTATTGCAAGAAAAACAATAATGCATTCAAACACAAACTTTATCCAAGTAACAGGGTTTCATTTTCCAAAAGACCTGATTTTCAAGTGATTACTTTCAAAGTCCACAAATTGAAACAGTGATAAACATTCTTCTAACTTTCTAAACATGGATTATACTCAAATCATTTTGGATCATACGTGCATATTACCACAATGTCTAAAGTAACAGCTCAGATGTGAGTTTCATGACAGGAGCAAAGCACCACTGTTACACACTGAACTCTCAAAACTTTTGAAGAACTAAATGAAAATTACGTAGACATTCGGTTTTGACAGTTTAAGAGTCAAATATATCCCAATATTTTGATTTTTAAAAGGTAAAAATAAGCACAAAGTGAAGTTTATAGAGCTGTACATTAAGGATCAAATCAAATAAACATACAGTTAACTCAATTGGGGTAGAAGTCTACATCCTCTCCTAATCTCTCCATATAGTAGTTCAAACCTATCAACGAAGTGTTTACTACTCTTCTATTTGTGTTCACTATCTACAAAAAATAACTGCAGCTGGAAAGAACTCTTCTTTTCAGCACATGAACAAGAAATTGAGGCCAAAGATGCAGTGAAAGAGTTTAAGAGAATTTCTGCTGCTGAACTGACATTCTCTGGTATAATACAGGTGACAACTGGGTATACTAAACCTATAAAATTATTCCTTGGTATTTTAAAGTAGCATAGTTCCAATATAATAATAATAACAAATATAAAATCACTTTACATGTTATGTAAATACCTCTATAATCTTCAGTTTATTTATTTAAGCATACACTATCATCTGCTCTGAAACGCTACCATTTCATTTTGCTGCTAATGTAAGAATATGAATAAAGAAAATGGCAGCACACGTGGGAGACTAATAGCTCATTCTGGTATGCTCACTGGTCTGGCAAGAAAAATAATTACAGAAGTCACAGCAGGACATTCCAAGTTCAGTACATTAGGGAGAGGATACTGAAATTACCTGTTTTTTAGGTGAAGATGACTTTGGTTTTCCTGTTTCTTGCTGGGGCAATACAGGACGACTGGCCTTATGAAGCACAGCCAAATCCTGCATGATTGAATTCAAAGCTTGCTGCTCATCTGCTCAGAGAAAAAGACCAGACAAGTGTAAAAGACTCTTACTTTTGAAGGGCATTAATGTCTCATTTCACAGTTATACAGGCATTGTCTAAAATCTAACAGTCTGCATTACATTACAATACATAATTGCCAAATGAAAACAAAATCATTGGCACATTGTATGCATTTTTATTTTATTTATCATTAACAGTGCTTAAGGAAATAAGCAGCTTAATCAGTAACCCCAATTCAATTACAGGTTTAAAAAACTGAAGTTATAACAAAGATTAAACTTTACACAACTGCAGGCTGTAGTAATGAGAGAAAGGGGATGCAGGGGAAAGCCTTGTCTGCTTCGATTCAAACAATATCCAGAGATGAGTCGATTACTTGAGATTACACTTCCTGATCCTTTCCATAAAATAAGAATAAAAAGCAAGTTCTTTTGAACTATTTCTCCTCTGTCCTGAGCAGGTATGATCATGCCCATGAGAGGCATACACAAACTCCCACATGAACACTTCAACTGCATGAACACAACATCAGCATCTGCTGATAGCCCACAGGGCATTATAAAAATCCAAAACAAAAACCACACCACAACAAAAACACAATAAACAAACCAAAAATAAAACACCACAGAACTTTTCTAGGACTGAAAATACAGAGGACTTTAGGGCTTAAATGAAGGATTCACAAGGAGAATCAGAAGCATTGAACCCAGGGGACAATTTAGGGGTAGGAATGCTACATAATTGAGATTTCAAGTTGACAAAAAATCCTAAATCCTGATCTAAACCTGCAGCTGTGATGTCCCAATGTCATGATAGACAAGATTTGCCTTAGAACTGGGATGCTCCTTTAGACAGGAAAACACTTAGGAGCTCCAAAGCCTGTACATCCATCACTAAGAGCAATTTATTTCTAATATTTCATATTAATTCCTTGCCACAGCAATAGTACTGCACTCAGTATGTATCTAGAAGACTGGATAACAGAATTTATCTCCAGAGGTGTTGACTGTGTGCCTTCATGCTCCTTCACAATGGATATGCTTGTTGAAGAATTCACTGCTAAATGCTGTGATTTACAAAGAATCGTATTTCTCAAACACGAACCTGAGAAAAACTCAACATTAAAAGCAGCAAGCAAGCATCCCATGTATTCAGCAACAATGAGAATTCTTCCACATTCTACTAAAATATAACAAAATATTTTTATTGTATAAGGAAATTGTGGGATTTAAGTCTTCTAATTTAATAGATTCCTTATAGAACAGAAAGCTGATCTGAAAATTAGTAACTCTGAGCATCACACATGCTGTCATTATTCATAACTCTACTAAGATATACAAATTTTTAAAAGTAAATTTTACCAGCAATATTTAATAGCAGAAACAAGGACATTCTTGCAGCTCAGTTATTAATTCCTCACACTAAAACACACTTAAAAATTTGTCACAATTAAAATAATTGAACTATTTTATCATGTTATGGCCTATTCTAGTGCTCAGCAACGCAAAAAATAAAATCTTGCTTTAGCAGTTGGTTGGAGCTTCCAGTGGTTATTAGATTGCATATTTTATACAAAAGAAACTAAAGTACTGAGACAAAGCATCTAAAGTTACTAAATATCCAATATGACTCAACAATAATTTCTCTCCCACAAAATGTTGGCGAATATCAGAAATCTGAAGAGTCCTATACTCCTAGATTGAGCAGCTTGATTATTAAGCATAAGGTTAAAAAAAAAATTGGAAAAACATTAGAAGCTAAACAAAGCAATACAAAAACGTGTATGGTGTGGTTGGTTGGTTTGCTGGGATTTTTTGGAAAGAAAGCACCAAAAATGATTACAGTAACAGCATGGTTAACTCACTAAAAACATACAACTTGAAAAACTGACATACAATTGAAAGTTAAACTAATGTGCCACATAACTAGAACAAGTCAAATCATCTGCCCAGAAGTGGCTTTGCACTGTAATGACATAAGGCAATAAGATAAAACTCTTATATGTAGATTTTGTTTGTTGAGTTTGATTTTTTCTAACACCCATTACCACTCAGAGCACAGTAAGTACTGCTCAGTACTAATATCACGAATCTCAATTTCCTAAAACTGAATCTGTAAGTTATCATGTAATGAGACAAAAGTACTATGTTAAAAGGAAGGAAAGAAAAACAACCCTCAAAAGGGGTATCTTCAATACTAGTGAAGCTGCTGAACACTGCCTTTCACAGACAGATGTTACATTGTGCTAAACAGCCAAAGCACGTTTCCCAAGAATTGTGGTAAATTTTTATATAAGTTACACAAAAGACTTACCCATTATGGCAGTGAGTCTGAAACCTCAAACTTCAGGGAAATGGTTGCTTCATTAGCATTATTTTATTTCCTAAAATGCAAAACCAAAAACCCCACAATTACTAAAGTTGCCAAAGCCACATAAAACAGTCAACTCTTCATTGTTTATGGGCAGTTTTTCTGAGATTCTCCATAGCAAACACACATATAAACTACAAATAAGCTTGCATAAGACACACATATGATGTGTAGAGAAAACAAATATTGCCTCCAAAGCTTTACCAGCCTCTGAGTAACACATATAATCTCTGAAGACACCAAGCCTGAATCAAATATTTTTCTAGACTAAAGCTGATTTTAATCTCTACCTACATCCCCAAATGATGATTAGTAGCTTATACAGTAACACTCTACTACACGGGATATCCACAGCTCCAGATTATTAAGAACCAATTCTTTTTTCATGGTGTTTAAAGTTCTGTGTTCAGAACTACATACATATAATTCATATCTATAAATACATATGAAACTCACAGCACAAATCAAGAATCATCAATATCTACTGATTACATAAACTAGAAAACTTCTGCCTTTTACCTATATATCAGATGAGTCACCTGCTACCATCTATTACAAGCTCTGCAATAACCAAGAAGAGCTTCTATGGAAGACCCAGAGCTCCCACTACGTAATCAGAAACCAGTTCAGCTAAAGAACATGAAAAAAAGCACATGAGAACTAAAAGAAAGCTGCAAATATGATTGAAGTGTATTCTGAGTTCCATACTCCCAAGTCTATGGACAGCCTCACAACAGTACCTGAAACAGCTTCTAAGTGTTGGGGGAAAGAAACTCCTATCTAATGCTCTGTGAAGTATTAAAAGTTGCAAGAATGTGAAAAGTAAAACCACTGCTGCCCACAGCTTCAAGACACAACCCCAATTTTTACAACTAATGGAGTCTTCAGCCTCCTGATGCCACAGAAGGAGACAGAAAAATATTTTTAAAAATTCATCCAAAAAAACCAAACAAGTAAAAACAAACAACAACAAAAAAAGGTTCTGCTCTGCAACAGAAAAGGAAACCCCTGAAGACTAAAAAGCAGGGGATTTGTACTAATCCTCAGAGAGGGATTTTCACTTATTTGCTGAATGACAGTGGCCAGTATCACTCAAAGTAAGGCCAGTATCTCTGAACCTTGCTCTCACACAAGATGCCAGGAGATCTGATTTACTATTGAACTGGGATTATCTTCATGCCATATATCAGAAATAACATTTCTCCCCCATGAGCGATTCTTTGCATCTTTTGCATCCTTGAGAGTCCAAAATAGCAGGACATATATTAAATTATTTCCTATGTTATGTTTTTTGTATCAGCAGTTGTCTGGGAGAATCTTCCAAAAAATTATTCAGTGAAGTGCTTATAAAACATCTTCTTAATTCTGTATTTGATCCAACTGTCTTAAAATGAGAGCTAATGTCATTTTCATAAAATGTCTGTTTTAACTAGTTGTCTTAATACATTAAACATAATAATGTATTTCATGACTTTGGATGAAGTACTTCTACAAGCATAGTGTATTTCAAAGAAATACAAGAGTTCTGTGAGGCATTTTAAATCTTCTACCACACCTGTAGAAAACAAAACCAACTTATATCTCCAAACAAAAACACCCCAGATGTTCTTCTTCAACCAAGCTAAAAAAAGGCAAACTTGGAACCTGAAGATATTTGAGCTTAAGGGCTCACATAGGACAGAAGAATAAGAAAATCTCTTCCAAGTTCCTCCAGCTACAACTCATTTTTAAGTATTAATCTGTGACATGTCTCACTAGAACATAAGCTAATAAGTGAGCATCCATTTGTTTTTCCCTCCACTTCCATCTTATTCCTTTAAAAGAAAAAAACTCCAACTTAAGAAAATTAAATTTCTCTGAATAATTTGTTTATTTTATCACTCCTTTTAATCAAAATTCTTTGTTCAAATATGAAGTATAATCAGTCACCTTAACAACTTTTTTGTTAGCGTATAACGTTACTTTTAAAATAAGATAACAGTGTTAAAATTTCAATTAAAAACATGATTCAGACTCAATTTTATTAAGACTTCTATGAATTCACCTTGTGAAATGAAAAATTACTTCTGTTTTTAACTGATCATTTTCACAATGGGTTATAACACATCATTTCATTTTCACAATGGGTGGTGGAGAGTAAGTAAAAATAAGATAATGAAAATCAACATTTTTCAAACTAGTATGTACAAATTCAGTAGAAAGGTCAAAAAGCATACCCTAATCCCTGATTGCAAAGTAGCATCAGTATAGCATAAACACAAGAGTAGATTACAACCCAAGACAGAAAAAGGAAGCAAAACAAAAAATTGAAACTCGAAGAAAGACTCAGGAGAAGCAAAGGCTGCAAACACAAAGGGCAGATGCAAAGGTAGAATAAAATTATGTCAAGGTCTTGCAGAGAGACACAAGCAGCCTGAATTTGAATGTAATTAAAGAAGGGATGACAGAGTGAATTTCAAAAAGGTGTTTGCTACACTCTTATCACATCATCAAAGAAGAATATCCTAGCAACAGAATTTTGGATAGAAGGGAGGAGAGATGCTGATTCATATTCATGATTCACTTCCCACCAGCCACCTTCCAGTCTGGAGGTCTTTCAGAATCTGAGAAAGCTAAAACCAATTTCCAAGAATCACCTGGATATTTCCTTTCTTCGGTGGCTTTGTCAAGGCAAATGAAACAAAGCCTGAGGACAAGTAAGCCACGCAGACGATGCAGCTGTTCCAGACACCCTGAGCTAATTGCCCATTCTCACACACTTCTGTAATAACCACAACACGGTGCCTCTCAGTTACTAAGTCAAGAACAAAAATCAAACAACCCAGCGAAGCAAGCAATCTAGCTTAGCCTGCTTTAGTAAGGAATTCACACTTGCACAGGAACCCTTCACCTACTTAGAAAGGTGCTTTTCACTTTCAGAGTCCAAACCTGTTGCAATAGTGGGGCAAGAATCTCAAGGATATCAATTCCCTCCACTAAATTTTCACTAAATTAAACGAGTGTAAGGATAAATGGCTTCCAACTCTTATACCAAAGCAAAGCGACATAATGTGAACTCAAATTAAGGAAGATGCACTGTAATTATTTCAATCACAGGTAAAGATTAAATCAGACTTACACTGTATTAGACATGAGCAAGTTAAACCAAGACAACATGAAAACAGTATCTGCTTGCATTGCTATTCAGAGACACACTTGTCTATAACAGATGAAGCAAAAAGAGCCAAGTAAAAATGAAGAGTGAGCATTCACAGGTGATTTTTCAGATCGTAGAATGGACAATCAGAATATAAAGTAAGACTATAAAATTTTATTTCATAGCAAGAAGAATAAGCCAGATAAAATGGTTTTAGTCTAAAAATATTATTCTTAAACAATCAAATGCTTGGTCTCACACAACCAACCTCCTATAAATCACAGCAAGCAAGGCTGACAAAATCTCAAGTGATCACCTTGTCAAATATACCTACTTAACCTTTAACCAAAATAATGTGCAGTACTGCTTGTTCAGGTTTTTATTTGAAAAAAAGTAACACAGTATCTGTGAACAAGACAAAGAGTAATACCTATATCTGAACTTCTGTAGCATTTTTCGTAACTCAAAGCAACTGTTGGCATAAATGACAATAATGACACCATATAGTGTGACAAGCATAGAAGTCAGTATAGTTACAAGATATTAGAAGATACCTAAAAGAAGGTAACTCCATAGAAATGAACATAAAGAAGAGGATTGTATATGGACATACACAGAAATGAACACTGGACAAAAAGCCATCATTTTCAAAGAATTTGAATGCAGCAGCAGCAGCACAAAATCATGAATGACAGAAAAAAAGAGAATTGAAGAATGAGAATGAGAAAAAAGAGAAAAGGAGAAAAGTCCAACAGTAACACATGAGATGCGAGATCAGCTTTAGAAAAACTTGGATCTTTAACATATTGTAATAATACACAAAAAAGGTATTCACAGGGAAAGCAGAAAAGGGAGAAAAAGACTCAACTAATCCAAATCAAAAGCCATGATATACTGCTAAATTAAGGAAACATTTAGAAAACAAAACAAAATTAGGACTCAGGGGGTCAAATTTGGAACTTTACAAATTATGTCTAACTGGGTGAATTAAATAAAAGAAATATTATTTCTGTCACAGTACTATGGGACCTTTAAAATATACTGCAAGGGAATTAATGGATAAATGCTTCTTAGGAGACATCTTTTGAATGTTTGACTCCAGCCTTCTTTGCACACCTTGAGGAATCTTTAGGTCTCAAAGACAGCAAGCAGGAATCTTGTCTATCAACAGCACACCAGTAAGGGCATGAGCCACAGAGCAGTAATATTCTCCTCAGTTCCTTCTCTCTCATGTACCCTCTTCTGTTCTGAAGCACTTTCTTCCCACCTTAATTTATCCCAGTTGTGGGGTTAACTGCACTGGACAGGACACACAGAGTGCCCACCCAGCTGTGCTAGGAGAGACTGGCAGAACAGCAGAACCAACCAAGCCCTGCCAGCTGACAGCTCAGAGTAAGGAAGACAATCCAGAGCAGCATCTCTCATGGCCAGGGAAGTAATTCAGGAGTGATTGAGTCCTGTCCTGGACTCGAGTAGCATCAGACAGGAACAGAATTCCCCTCTATTTTTACCTTATAGAATCACAGAATCATTAAGGTTGAAAAACACCTCCAAGAGCATAAAATCCACCACAACCAAAATCCACCAAATCCATCAAGAGCATAAACACCACTAACATCAACAAAACCAGAGCACTAAGTGCCACATCAAGCCATTTCTTGGGTCCCTTCAGGGATGGTGACTCTCCCACTTCCCTGAGCAGTCCATTCCAGCACTTGACAACCCTTTTGGTGAAGAAATTCTTTCTGATGTCCGACCTGAACTCCTCTGGGGAACAGCCTGAGGCCATTTTCCCTTGTCCTGGTGCTAATTACCTGAAAGAAGAGGCTGACTCCCACACACAGCACCTCAGTACACGGTTTGTGATAGCTACCATCATTCAACAATTCTATCCCGAACAGCTGAGGAAAACCTTCCTACCACTAGAATGACTGACAGAAGAAACATAAACACATCAAATACATCTTCACAGAAAGAACGTTTTCTAGCGTATTTCCTGCAAAAGTACTTGGATTTATTTTAAAAAGTATTTTAAGTCTTGTTCTGATTGCATGTATCTTAGTTGATATACATCCAAACTTTGCCATGACTCACTCTCTTAATTAAACCAGTCAGCACCCCAAGATATTTTAACGTGTTCTACAGAGACCAAACAAATTCAAACAGGACCATGAGCCAGCAACCTATATGAGCATGATGGGCCTCATAAAATAATAGCAATCAAGTCACTCACTCAAAGTTAATACTTTTGAAAAATTATTAATAAAAATATATTAAGGGGTGAAAAAACCCCTCAGATGTGTTTACTGTATTTAGTTAGTGAAATAGCAAGTGGTAATAAAGAAACCAGAAATAGCCAGCATCCATTTTTTGGTCCAGTTTTGAGAAAACATCAAGAGGTTGTGTCCAAACCACAGAATAGTGTTACTGGAATAGAAATTTTATCACCAACAAGAACAAAGAGAGAAAATGCAGAATGTAGTATGCTTCAAATCAAACATTTGAAATTCACAATGCAGGGATTTTTAAGAGTCTAAGACTCTTCACAAAAGCAGTGGTTTTGTTTCCTGGATCGTTTTTGCAAATATCTGGAAAAAAGAAGATTCTAGCAGATTGTAAATATTGTATAAATCACTAAGAATGATTAAAAAAAGGGTTGAAAAGCTGCCAATTACTCTTATTATAGCAATCAATAATAAAATACTGCAATACTTAGCTTGGTGTCTACCACAGTAATAAATGCAAAACACAGCAAATGCCTCGACTTCAAGGTTTATTATTTCTGCCAAGTAAAATATGTCATCTTGAAATAATTACAGATTAGTTAACAGAACTAACTGCAGTAATTACCCTCCTTAGGTTTTTCCAATACATTTGGCCTAGTATCACATACTATTCTAGTTATTTGCTTTAAAATCTCAATTAACTAACAGGAAACCAAGCTGAAGGACTTCAATAAAAGAAATCCATATTCCTACTTAGCAGAAAACACCAATGAACATGATTCCCACTGCAGGCCCCTGGAGACCAAGAATGATCAGGCAGGCACAAGAGATAGACAAGTTATGGCTTAAGGAAACTACCTGAATCATGTCTGAAAACAGTTGCAGTCCAGAAAAATGTATTTAAATACCATTAAGTGTTTTAAATACACATAATAATTTACTGTTGCAATTTTCCATTTATTATTAATTTAAAACAATATTAAACAATTTAAAAATGAGATGAACTGCATTTATGGTAGTAAAACTAATAGGATGGCTTTCTGAACTTCTACACTCCAGGAGGGCACCACCCACAATCAGAATCTGTATTTCATGCAAGTCTAAATATTGTGGTTTATTACATTTATTCAGTAATGTTTTTGCATTGAATGCATTTTGACATAATGACAATCATTTAGAAAATTGGAAAAAAGTTACAGTCACAAGATTGGACAGTCTTAGCAAGAAACAACTGAGAAGAATTATTAAATCATAATGTGCAATCATCTGACATAGGTGCAATGCACATTAAAGAGGCATAGTGAAATCCTTGTGTGTATAAAAATGCAGTGTATGCAGAAGCCATCTTGCTTCTGTACACAACCCACAGGCACAGTGCTCCGTGCAGACTGCAAGTGTGGCATGGCTGAAGCATCAGAATCTTTGTGGCTGGTACAGAGCTACCAGGTATCTCTACAATAGGCAGATCTGTGACTTCTTACACTGAAGACTTTTAAAATCTTCCTGGCAAGCAAAAAAAAACAAAAAGTGAATTTATGTCTGAGCCCACAGGAACATGCAGACTTACCTCATCTATACAGCTACAGACATGATTTGGTATTTGTTTATTTTACGAAAAGAATGGTTACTAGCTGTACTCCTTCCAGAGTTCAATTTAATACACAAACAAAAAAGTAACAAAAATCCCCAAACTAATAAAACAGACCAGACTAGCATAAAAAACAGTATCTATGGCTGGTGCCCTCCCAGTTCCAGAAAGAACAAAACCTTGAAAATCAGTGCTGTCAGTTCTACCACCTTAAACGCAGTTCTCACTCAAATTACCGCGGGAAAATCAGAATTCAGAATTAACTGAAGGAATCAATGTGCCCAGTGACAATAGCAAAATTTCATTCAGATTAAATCTTTTAGTTCTTTTTCTATAAACTGTAATTTGACAGAGTCATGTAACATTTATCAGCTTGATGAACTATGATCCTGACTTAAACTTACAATGTGCTGGAAAGTTTAACAATGTAAGGACAGAGTTTTTAAAGACTGTTCTCATAAAAATGCAAAGCAGCAGCTCAAGATGAGTTTATAGCAAAATTAGGCTTTTGAGATAAATATCTTAACACTTACAGCAATATTCACAGAGTAACCATAGTCTACGAAAGCTAATCTCTCTACGCTTCCTTTACAGTTGACAGGGAGAGATAAGCATATTTAGAGTTTCCAGACACTTATATGCAAGTTTCCTGCTTTGAATGAACCACTTCTTTCCAAGCAGTATCAAGAGCCTCTATTAGCTAACCCTTCATAGGCCCACTCCATTTCAAGTACACCAAAAAGATAAGACTGTAATTGGCCTCAAACAGAAAAACATCTACTTTCTTCAACAAGATCTCTTTCCTCACCTAATTCGAGTTTTACAGAATTTCTCTATTTCCTGTATCTGTCATTGCCTTGGCAGCAGACAAAGCACTTGACAGCTCATTTCTCAACCTAACTGAAAAATTACTTTGCTGATGCATCAAGCAAATCTTTCTTGAAAGTCATGATGCTTTCTTCAGATCTTTTTAAACTTAAAAATTTTAGATTGAGGAAGGGTCACAGCAGCTGAAACTTGCAGACAGGTATCTCCCAAAATATGTTAGTATTGCCAATTTTGCAACAGAACATACTGGCTGCAAATTGACTGTTCATCCTCCTCACTTATCCAGGACCAGATTTTCTCACAAAGGTATATCAAAAAGTAACAGACACAGTTCACTGGGCTACAAATAACTGCTTCACTGCCTCCAGAGCACTACAGCATCGTGGAAATTTATCACCACCATCATGGTGCAAAGCCCCAGAGCACCACAACACAAACATTCCTTACCATTACCTGGGCTACATGCTAAACAAACTGCTTAGTGCTATCCACATCATAAAAATGTTTAAGGCTAACTCAATATATTAATATAACATTAGAGTGTTGAAAAACACATACAGTAAAACACTTCTATGATGTTTGTAACTTTATCCTAATTTACTACCTTATGTGAACTGAGTAGCTGCATAAAAGGTGTCTCAAACAAAATAGGTGCATGAAATTTTTAGACTCTAGAATCCCATGAAACATGTCCTACAGTGAGTGTCATAATGAGATTTTGGTACTTCTGTTGTCTCCTTCCAAAAATCTCAAGTGGTGCTCTTGGTTCAGCACTTGGTGCCATTTGGAGCCCTTGTGCTGATGCTGTCATGAGTGGCACCAAAGTTAGTTTTACTCCAAACTTAAGACTAACAAGTCAAAATACTTGTGAAGAAGGGCTAAAGGTGTTACAATGAAAACCATTCCTCACTACACAAATACAACTGCTTGTGCTCTATCCAAGGTCCCACAGGAAGATAACTGTTTGGAGGGAGTTTTATCCAACAGACAGTTCACAGCACCTACCCTAAAAGAACAGTTTCATTCTCATCCTTGCGACAACATTCAAGATCACCAGTTTAGCCAAAGAATTAATTGTACACAGTACAAACTTAATTCTACCAGCACTACCAGTACTGATGATTCCTACAACCTTCACTACTCCAAGTGGAAGACCATGCTACAACCAGCATCAAACGAATGGATTTACACTAAAAGAGTAAACCTATCACAAACCACTTTTATCAACAATATTCTATGAGCAAAAATAAAGTACACTAGAAAAAATACAGCAGTTACTGAGTATTGCAAACAACTGGAGCATTTCAATTAATGTACAAGAGGGATTATATACAAATATCATCAGTCAGGTATGGCTTTTGAGGACATACAAAAGAAAGCACCTCTTTAAACTCCACTAACTAGTTCTATCTATCCTTTTCACTTAACCTTCCAGTTTTGTGACTGCAATGGTTGAAATGCAAACATTTTGGGAAACAAGCCAGACAAATAAGCCCACTCTCCATTTCTACACCTAGTTTTAATATCTATCTACCTTCAGGTACTGAAACTGCAAAGCTCTGTTTTTCTTAACAGTCATATTTGATAGAATCTTCCATTCAGAACAAATCTCAACTATTTCAAATTTCCAGCAGTTTTGAGTTTAAATCATTGCTGCAAACTACATCACCATTTCAAATCAAGCACCAAAAAAAAATTAACACAAGGATACATATGAACCTTTTTGATTAATATGATCCACCTGGCATTTTGCTGTGACACCAGTAAGAGCAGAATCTAAGTCTCCAAGGACATTTTTGTGTCTTCACCGTGAAGACAGCTCAGTCTCAATTACTCTTCATATTCCAAATTTTTCAAGACATAAAGGAGAAATTGTCCTCAGTGAACAGTCTTTGTTATATACTATCTTACTCATTCCTCAAAGCACAGTTCTTCCTGCACGCTACTCAAGGTAGTGATACATTGAGGAAATTCAGAGTACAGTAATATAACTATGATTTTTCTCATCTTCTGCTGCCTTGCTATAATGTTTTCCTACTGCACCGGCACCTGGAGCTTCTGCTTAAAATGAATTTCCTGGCTCACACTCAATTCTTCCTCATTAAGTACCGCACGTGCTCTTTTCATCGTAATTCAAATTAGCTTTGCACATTCAGACAGTTCATTTTTTCTATCCTCAAAACAAATAAAAAAATGAAAAAAAAATCTCATAATACTCTAACGTGGAATATTTAAGTAGATAAGACATTCATGAGCCATACAGATTTCCAACACAGCACAGAAAAAACACTCCTGAATCCATCTCCAATTCAAGAATAAAACAAGCAACAACAAATAGCAATGAATTGAACCAGGGTGTCCCAGGTATGGACAGACTGAGATCTCTCACACTTGGAAATGTACAGAGCTCAATAATACCACCAAGAAGATAGGTAAGATATAATTAATATACACTAATGGAAACTGAGAAAACCATGTGTACATGCACAGGTAACACACAGTATGCAAAATGCAAACATTCTTTTACATGATTGTGCAGCTTTTTTGTAGCAAGCAGGTCTCACTGTAAAGGTCTAAATGGACGAATTTGTAAGTTTTTACCCATATGCAGTAGGCACTGTGTTTTAAACTGGATGACTCACGAGGCAAAAACACGAAGACATTGCTAAGCTCTCAAGTGCACAAACACTTTGCCACTTTATACTTTGGTTATAATCTTTAGCTCTCTGTGAATAAAAAAACAAAATCATAATTCAACTCGAACCCTCATGATAACATTTAAACCAAAATGTAAAAAAGAAACCTAGGTTTGTCAAAACACTCCAGAATTAAATGCAAAGACACAAAGACAACATATTGTCATAAGGTTTCCTTCTTGCACCTGCACTAGCACAGCCCTTAGCAGCTGGTACCAAATCATAAGGACATCTATGATGCTTCATTATTATGCATCACCCTCAAGTGATAAAAACGTAAGAATTCTCATAAATATAGCTAGTAAGGAAAACTAACTACAGACTCAAAAGCTCCAGAGAAAGGATTGCTATGTCTGTGCCTACTTCTAACCATCAACTTTAAGACAACTGTTCCACTGCTAAGGTTGCATTGGCGTCAAGAGAGTAGCTGTCTTAGTTTGAAGACAGCTGTGCCTGCTAGGAAAAGCAGGAGTGTCTCTTGCAATGGAGAATGCAAACCTCCTCTCTCCAAATTGCTATAATTTTGGAATTAAAGACGCTCTCAGACAAAGGATTTGGTATAAGAACAACAGTTCTTTACTAGTGAATCTAACAAGATAAACAAAATAACAATAACTATAGTATTAACAACAGAGTTAGGATACAGTCACAGTTTTCTCTGATGCTGGCACCTTTCCAGAGTGAGCAGGAGCCCCGAGGGACAAGATGGATCCAAAGCTCAGCAGCAGAGGCTGGAGCTGTAGGAACCGTCCCGGCAGGCAGGAGAAATGACGTGGAGGAACCCAGAGCAAACCCAAAGCAGCCGTGGGTGCAGGGTGATGGGGCAGCAGCTCCCGGCAGGGCAGGGAGAGAGAGCAGGGTCTGAATTCCTGGGGAACCCACGAAAGTCACTCCGAGCTCAGCTCCAGGTGAGCTCTGCTGAGATCTCCCCAGAGTCAGAGACTGAACTCCCTCTGTTCCCTCAGAGCCCCGAGAGAGAGGGGCAGTCAGTGCCACCCTCTCTCTGACAGTTCCCTCCTTTGTCTCTTCCAAGTACCTGTAAGTGCCCACAAGCACCCAGCAATCGGCTTCCTAACAACATTTTGGGAAAAAATTCTATAAGAAAGCGACCCAACCCCTAAGAGTAGTCCAGCTTGTCTACAGTAACTGCTGCTGTCCAGCTGAACCAGAATGACAAGGAGAAGATCGGGGGCCAACAGACAACTCAGCTGAAAAGAGTTTACATTTTAATTAATAATCAGCCAATCTAACTGGTCTTACATTTCTACAGTATCGATGCCAACACAAAGAAAGGAGCAAAAATTCATCCTGGAATCAACCCTACTGGCCACTGCACAGATCCAGATCTTTTAAAAAAGATGACATGCATAATGCAGGAATTTCAGGAAATTACACAATATTAAGTGTGACATGTAACAAATAAACTACAAATAATGGACATATGCATAATTGTGAATAGAGCAGGGAAAAGCAGATACGTCTCTCCAAAAAGAGATGCTCACTTTCAAACCTTGGTGCACTCTGTGTATGTATATAAAGAACTGATCTCACTCAGTATCATGGTCTACTTAGATTTATGGAGCTGGACAAGTCTCACCAAAGGCCTTCTTGCAGTCACAGCATAAGAAAGAAGATCGACCCTTGCATGAATAAATTGGTTAAAATATAAAAGACACAGGACGGACATAGTTGTTTTCACAAGGAAGGAGGATACCAGTGGGCCTCCACATCAGGGTGTGCTGTTCAATATACTCTATAAATTACCCAAAAAACAGGAACTTTCTGAAACTCCTATTATTTGGGAGAACAAGGAGTGGACTGACAACAGTAAAGGTAGTGGTCTTCATCAGAGAGAAGACTGAGCAAGAAAGCAGGTAATTACCAGAACTGATGAATGAAAGTGCAATTAGAGTGGAAAGGAGGAAGGAGAGCAATGGTTCCAACTTTGTACTTGAGAAACCAATGGGCTTTGCACTGAATACTGCCAGTACTCAGAAAAAAAGCCAGTGCTGGGGATTATGAACAAAAAGCGTGAAACAGATCACTGTCTTCACATCTTGAACACCATTAGCATTCCTGGGATCTTCAGCTCCAGAAGAGGATGTAGCAAAGTAGGAAAAGGTACAATCAAAAGCATAGAATGGCTTCTACAGGGAAAAGAGATAGGCAAATTAGGACTCTGGTTTCAATAACAGGGTGTGGAGAGAAAGTGACAAAGGGCTACAAAACTGTACAAGGAACAGAGAGATGTATTGTTATAAAACACAGAGAATGTCCACTCTCCTCCAAAAGAAAGGTTGCACTGCAGGAATTCAGTACAAATGTTAAAAAAAAGAGTCGTTTTTACCACAACCCCTAACACACCTATAAAATTTCTTATAAAAGGATATTTGGATGCCAGACATTTATTTAGCTGCATGCAAAAAACGTCTGAGAAAAAAATCCAAACATTACTAGCTATACAAAAACTATACCAGACTTAGAATCAACCTTTACTGAAAATAATTAGGGATTGAAAGAATATTTAAGCTAAGAATGCTTACACTGTT
Source organism: Thryothorus ludovicianus (assembly GCA_013397245.1). NCBI lineage: Eukaryota > Metazoa > Chordata > Aves > Passeriformes > Certhiidae > Thryothorus > Thryothorus ludovicianus. The sequence continues at coordinate 2,472,910 of VZTB01016677.1, read as the reverse complement.
CTCACTCTTCCATAAGCATTCATTCATGGTCATCATTAAGGGAAGAACACTGGATTATCTTTTGTTTGATTCTATCATGGATTAAGATTTTACCTAAAACTTGCCAGACAGTTCACCAATAACATATAAAATTTCTTTTGAAAGCTTTATTCAGTATTCATGATAGTGCCAGTATCACAGACACAGAAACATAACAGATATTCCATGAAGGAACTTGCTGCAGCAAGGCATTCATTAAGTCAGTCATTAAGAAGTCATTACATTACCCACCTCATCCCTGCCTGAAGTTACTGTGCTTACTGCTACCAGCAATGCAAAAAATGCTTTTCTAAACCCAACTTTACACCAAGACAGTTATCATCAAGCCATTATGATGATAAAAACCCCACAACTCCCATGGGAGCTTGCTATTCAAATTGATTTTTATTTTTAAAACAAATTCTTATGCTGGAGTTACAAAAATTGTGGCACTGCTAAAAACACACACAGCCAGTGTGACAAAACAACAATTAAATACAGGTTGAGCTTTAACAGTTTTCACCTGCTGCATTAATAAAATATTTAGGGTAACAAATCTCATGCTCTTCAATAAAATGTATTTCATTCAGATTGTCTTTAGAAGTTTAATTTCTGCTTGTGTCAGTATTTTAGCTCTCTGTTCTCTTTTTTTTATTATTATAAATTCAAACAGCGTGATCCAGATTTTTCCAGTTTTCAAATGTTTGTTCAAAAGTGAGATTATAGTTACTTCTGGTAACATGGCATTTAAACAGTTAGCATTTACAGACCTCTTGTCTAAATTATTTTTGAAAAATTTTAAGGACAGGTGAGATGTAATCAACACCAACTGGTTGAATATTTCTTCCTGTAAGAAACTAAAAATGGTCTTAATTAATAATCATTACTGGCGTCTGTTTAATTTTTTTTTAAGAAAAGACTGCCAAAAAAGTTGCAAAATTTGTCCCATCTGTGATCTAGCCTCAAAAATTATGGATAAAATCATTTACATAAGTCTGATAAAATGGAGTAAAACCAGGGAACATGCAGAACACATCTGTTCCATAGCTGACTCTGCAATTCTTCCAATAAAGCATGCCTAAAGGATTAAAATTTCTTCTACTACGTCACTGGACCATATGATATCTCAAAATGGCAAAAACCTTGTTCAGGTACAGTTATACTGACAGATGTTACCTCAGCAATATAATTTAAAATACAAATTAAAAAGACAGCACATGTAAAAAACAGACCAGTAAGGACACACTTGTGCCAACAGAAGCTGCATCTAACCCTAGGAGAACTTGTCCTCGATCAAATTTCCTGTTGTAAAGCAGGGTCATATTCAAAAGCCACACGTGCTGGGAAAGAGATATGGAAGAGCAGCAAGTGCCTACACAGCTAAGTCTAAAAATGCCTAATAGAAGAAAACTAACCCAAAATAAAGATTGACTTCAATACAGTATAAGGTTATATTCCTTGGAAAGGTAACTCCAATTCATATAGATGAAGAAAAAGATAGCTGATACAACAAACACTAGTATGAGCTCCTGTGTTAGCAAATGCAGGAGCCAGGAACCAGATGCTGTTGGCAAGAACAGAAAAAAGCCCCAACAACAAAACAAAAACAAAACCCTGCCATACCTGCATGCACACACCCTAGAATGACATTTTAATAAGGCCACCATGTTACTTCTGCTACTTGCAGAGTAACTTAATTGCTCTGTTGCTCAAAAACTGTCTGTAGAACTTTGAAAAAGATACAGACAAGGCAGTGCACAGTGAGATTGGAAAACAAAAATCCCGTTTGCACAGTTTAGTAAAGAGAAGTCTAAATTAAAAGGAGACAGAGGAAGAGTCCTCTTGTATACAAACACTTGGTGAAAAGAGCACAGAAACCATCATCCTGCATGAGTAATGAGTCAGATGAGAATTAACTGGCTTAGCTTGCACCAAGACAGAGTTAAATGTTAAGAAAAGCCTCCTAACAACAATAATAGTCATGTACCAGCTATAAATAGACCAGTAGTGTGGTATTCCCCTCTTCTGAGGTTTTAAGAGAAGATCAGACAAATGTCTCTCACACATGATTTCAGCATACTTCCTTCTGCCTCTAGTAGGGGCTGACCTCATGAAATCTCTTCCCTTCTTAATCATCCATCATTTCTTCCTTCATTCAAATGGGAAATGTTCATCAGTGTTATCATATCTGAGCTTCAAAAGTACAGTCCTTCCAATACACACATCTGAAGTATATGAAATTTACTACATTGCTGTTGTCAGATTGTTAGTGTACTTGGCACAAATCATTTCAGGAAAACAAAAAGCCGCATCTTTAACTGCTACAGATAATCCACAAAAACGGACAAATGGTGATTGGAAATACAGAAAGGGACACAAGTGAGAAAGATATTATGAAGGATTCAAAGAAAAAAAATGTCTGAAAACAAAGTTACAGCAAAGAAAAAATACTTCAGCCTAAAGAAAACTATCTTCCTTTCACAAGAAAAACTGTGTTAAAGTTTGCTGGTATATCTTAAAAAATATGCAATAATTTGAGATACAGGAGTACACATCAGTCAGACTTCACAAATGGATGGGACAAACACACGTCTCTACAGCACCAATTCCCTAGTGCCAGTTTTTAAAGGACAGTGCAGATACTTCTGCTTTGGCCTCACTCAAGTCAGTCCAACTTCAAACAACCCCATCAAGCAAGGCCCTAAACTAAACTATGCCACGTGTATTTGTATCTCTAGAGCAGTGGCTCCCATTTCCCAGGGGAATCCCTGCAAATCACAATACAGAACTCCATCTTTCCTTTTCTCATTGTCACCAATCTTCCTAAAAGATTACATTTGAGTACATTGAAAAATCCCAGAAAACCCTGCAAATAAGCATGATTAGTCTAAGAAAATGAGTTTACATAGAGCTATAAACTTCATTTGTCATATTATTAAATCAAGATGTCATGCCAAGATCCAGAAGTGAGAAGTGAATCACAAACAACACACTGAATTCTGAACATGCTCCCATGCTTCCAATGTTATTCTGCAAGCTGTGTGCAATTACAGCAAGCATGATCTATTTTGACCTTAGCACTACAAAATACCAAAATATTAAAATAGTAAAAGAAGCTTCTCTTCCTAAAGAGATATTTTTTTTCTTCTCACTGAAAAATCAGTGCGTTTAACAGAATTCACAGATTTTTATTTTTTTTTTAGTTTAATACTGTGTAAATTCTACTTCAGAATTTTAGAAGCTTGCATTTCAAAATTAAACTTTCAGGACAGTAAATCTAATAGTTTGACAAATTAGATAAACCTAGACTCACTAGGCAATATACAGATTTACATTTGCTTGTTAAGTATATGACAACACATGGCATTTTCTGCAAATGTATTTAAGATGTACTTAAATACATCAATCAGTCAAATTTTCATCATTCATTTTTCTCCAAAAAGTCTAAACAAAGGATAATGTTAGTAGCACAAAACATCTAAGAAGATATTACCAGAAAATAAGTTCATTACTCCAAACTAAATGGTTACCTCTCTGTAGATCAGAATATCATTGGCTGTGTGTTGTGGAAGAGGGGGAACAAATGAAGGAAATCAACCTATTACCATACTCAGGCTACAGTTTATAAGAAAACATTACTTTTAAGTTCAGAGGATGCCCAGAGGAGAGCCACTGAACAACTTGTCACAAAAAAACCCCAGATTATTCATTACTTTTGACTTAGTTGGCTGAGGTAAAAAGTCAGCCTACAGTTAATATGAAAGAAAAAGATATGAAATTTCAGATTGCCAAGATTTCAAAGCTTTTTTCTCCACAGTTCTCTACAAATGCTAATTATTAATGATAAATTTTTAAAAACCATTAATTCTGATTTGTACTTAAATATGAACAACTTCTAAGAAATGATCAGGAAAAATGTGAAGTAAAAACTGTAACTATAGACTAAAGTTACAGCTTGACCAACTTTCTCCAGAGATTTTATAAAAAAACAATCTCTGCTGCATTTAGCATTACCAGGGTTTAAATTCCACAAGCCTGTGCACTGACTAGCTTCCCCAAAATTCACAGCAAAGAATCACTGACACATCTCTGACCAAAATTGAAAGGTTATTAAGTTTTACCATAGTTTTATCAGCATAAAGCAAAAACAAAACAAAAAAGCTTGCCTAGTGATATTAAACAATAACATAATGCTCATTTCATGTTAATAAACTCAGTCACAGCTCTCTACCTAACAACATTTACCATAAAACTCCTAAGATTACCAAGTTATCTTAACAAAAAAGGTCCCTCTGACAGTTTAGAAATCTCAGCAAGGCAAGGAACACAAAAACTTCTGTTTTCTTTACCTTAGTCTTCTATTAGTGCCAGGTAAACCACCTGTTCAATCACCAACACAGAGCTCATCAAGGCAAACTCTACACAGAATTTTATTCTCAAGCAATGAGTCAATCTGACAAATGTTACCTTTCTATTCTGCTTTATCAACATACACGAAATCCTTGGGGAAAAAAATCAAATTAATTATATACAGCTTTGCTACCTGAATCAAATCTGGGTTCAACACATATTGGTGGCAGCCATGATAGAACACACAGTGTAAAGGAAACAGGAATTATAGCAAGTTCTGATTTTTAAATAGTTTCTGAGGAAATCACTTAATTACAAAGTCACTGAAAGGAAAGGTATAGGTGAAAGCAGAAAAAATAGCAACGAAAAATAATTATTCTAAGGTTTTTCAGTGTGGCATAAACACTAGGTGATCAATGTCCCTTCCCTTAAAAATATCCACAGGGAATTACTTTCTAGGGTATTTCGTTAGTGCGTGCTTTGCCACGAGAGAGCCCAAGATGTTGTGCAAGACAAGCCTGTAGCCATTCCTCCTGCTAATACATCTCTGCCATATCCATGGCAATACAATTCCAAAGGCCTCCAATGCTCTGCAACGTGCTGCATTGTTTAAAGAAAAGAAACGATGTAGTTGAGAGACATTTTCTGTGCAGACTAGAAATTCCCCTATTTCAAGGCAAGCTTCTATTATCTTTTAGCATCCTCTTCGAGGACGCTGCACGATACAATACAGCTTAGAAACGCTCAGCTAATTTAGCGCTTTGATCTTCAGTAACGCCACCGCCAAAAACTAAAAGCAGATCTATGAAGCAAGAAAAAACAAGAGAAAAAAAACAAACCAACAACAAAAAACCCCCAACCTCGTGGGTGCTGCAATGCACTTCAAAAGCAGCACGGGGATAAATAATCCAACATTCACTTTTTCCCCTGACAAAAACATCTCGCAGAATCTGACCTACATACCCAATTCACCAATTGCACTACCACTGCAGAGCGATTCAAAGACGAGAAACCACAGCATCAGCGAGCAATCACGGGAAGGTTTAGGGTGACATGGAAATGCTCGTCAGGCACGTAAAACACTTCAGATACTGCGGCGGCAATGTAAGTAAGCAGCATCAGCGTGTGTCCCGGCACCGCAAACAACTACACCGCCGCGCAGCTCCACCTGCCCCGGGCCGGGTCCGTGCCGCCCTCGGCCAGCCCGGGCACCGCCGGGACACCGAGGCCCCCCGCCAGACCCGCCCCGGGGTTCCCACGCTCTCGGGCCGCCCCCCGCCCG
>VZTB01016677.1:2416686-2466991 GCA_013397245.1 Thryothorus ludovicianus | reverse complement strand
CTCCGCCCCGCCCCGCGCGCCGGGCCCCGTGACGGCGAGGGAGCGCGAGGCGTCACCGCGCGCGGCGTCACGGCCAGGGGGCGGGAGCGCGTGCGCGCCGGGCCTGACAGGGGTTCGAGTCCTGCCCGGGGGTCCGAGCCCTGCCCGGGGGTCCGAGCCCCGCCCGGAGTCCGAAGCCCCCCTTGGGGTCCGAGTCCCGCCCGGGACCCTCCGTGGCACCCTGGTCCGCGGGCACCGGGGCCGTGTGGCTCCTGCCGCTGCGGCAGCACCGTCTGGAGCGGCTGCCGTGGAAGCCCGGCCTGGTGCCGTTCGGCGGCTGCGGGATCCGCGCCGTGCGAGGGCAGGGTGGAAGGTGCACCGCGGTACCGCCACTGCCATTGCTCACTGAAACAAATCCCTCGCCTCTGCCCGGCCGGGCCGCAGCCCAGCGCAGGACACGCTGCCTTGACTTGCCTCTGACAGAGTCTATGCATGGCTTTAGGACAATTTAGAACGGCGCTCTGCCGCCTGCAGGTCGCCCATTTCCCCCGGCACAGACTGACCGCTCTCTGCAGGAGGCACCTGCTTCCCGCAGGAAGTCGGTGCATGCAAGAAGGATGCTACCCTCAGTTAATCAGCGAGAAAGCAGTCCCTGATACGTAGCAGGACAGCTATTACAGCTACCCTTGCAGCCTTAAGTAGCCGATGACGGTAAACAATAGCATGCCCTGTAATTAGTTTTGTACAGATTTAACAGTAACCTTACAGGCACGAACCATTGTGCGATGCACAAGTGACCTGTGCATGCTCTCTGAGGCACTGCCAGGCTCCGTGGGCTCACACAGAGCTGTACAGAGACAGCAGTGACCTGTGCTGGGGCACCTGACTGCACAGCTCAGTAATCCCCGCTGAGCTGCTGCTCACATGATGCTTTCTGGGCATGTGGTAAGGGGTATTTAACGTGTAAGACATCAAGAGATTTGCAAACCCCGGACAACACCTCAAAATCTACCCAAAACAAGGGTTGGGGGCCTACTTTGGTCACCCTTAACAAACCTGTGAAATAATACTTGAACAGAAGTCTAAGATTTATGTGTCGATTTCCAGTGGGAACCACATATGAAACTAAGTAATTGCCCATCAAGGTCCATAACCTGATTATCTTGAGACCTTAACCCAAAATAGGCTGCAAAGAACGATAAAAGCTAATACCATCATATTTTTTAAAAAGCACTGAAGAAGACAGTGCTAAAGACCAACTCATGAAGCACATCCAAGAAAGGCACAAGGGACTGAATCACCGATTCCAGAGCCATCATGCAGGAGACATAATCATCTCAAAGCTAAGACACTTTGCTCCAGACTTGGGAAAATTGTCATTGGTGTTCACGAGACACTTGTCATGGCCAAGAGATTTAATTAGGAAGTTAAAAAGGTGACCTTTTCTGCCCAATGATAGGGAAACAGCCAAGAAAATGCTGATGTGTGATGCTCCTGCACCATCTCGCAAAATCAATGAGCCACAGCTGCTTACACAGCTTTGAAAACACATCCAGTGTTTCCCTTGCCTTAATGTTCCATTTCATGGCCATTTGTCAGCTTTAGCATCTTGTAACTGGACTTAACTGATGGAGGAAGGAGTTTGTGAATAGCAGGCTTCAAAGTCAAAGTTCTTTCACTACAGAAGAAGCCAGCAAGGATTGTGGAAAATCATCCCGTGTTCCTCTGCCCATATGTTGCTTTGTATTGCTGCACAAAGCCTGCCCAGCACAGAGCACCATCCCGAGAGTGCCTTGCAGAGGTGAGGCACATCCCGAGAGGCATCAGTGCTATCATGCCATTATCCTGAAATCAGAGCATCTTTAGTACCAGGAGCAGGATAAGCAGCTAAATATTGACTTTGAGATAAAAAGTACCTATCAACACCAAGGACCAGCACTTATGACACTGGTTTACACTGAGCTTAGCCCAAACCCAGAGGCATGGTTCTGGAATCATGTGTCATGCTATCAGAGCAAAATAAATCTTACAGGAACAGTGTAATTGCTGATAAGGAAAATAACAGTAAAAAATAGCTGACAGGAGTGGAAATAAAGTGTATCAGTTATTTATCCATTCAGTTCAAACCCTGTACAGCTGACAGAAGTTGGGAGGTGTGGGGGTGGAAATTACAGAGTAAGCACATCTCAGGGTAGTATACTCAAGCAATTGACTGAAATCTGGCAGAATGGCTCTCCCTGAATTCCAGAATCAATTCCTCTTTGTAATGAGAGGTTCTCACCTCCTACATGTATTGCTTGAAGCTAACAAGTGCCTGTATTAATTAACACTAGAGCCACAGCTTCTAAATACTTGAAAAAGGAACAAACCAGCCCCATTTTCAGAGCCATGCCATCATTCTCCTTTTTCTCCCAAGTTTCTTTGCATTCCCACCACTCCTTCCTATAGATGGCACCGTATTACCATGTTTTGAATGACATCCAGAAAAGGGTAAGTTAGTGATTAATTTAATACATATTTAATCAAATGAGGGGTTAACTGACAAAGGAACAAGCTGCTGGAGACAGAGCAGATAACAGAAGGCAAAATGGCTTCTTCTGGGAACTGCAGTAGGTAAAGCTTGTGGTGCCAGGATATTAANCTGCTGGAGACAGAGCAGATAACAAAAGGCAAAATGGCTTCTTCTGGTGCCAGGATATTATAACATAATCCAGAATCTTTCCTTACCAGCAGGAGGGCCAACAGTCTGATTTTAAACTCAAATCTAGCTCACATGCATTGAGCAAACAGCTCAAACCCTTGCTAGTCATGTCTGCTATGCTCCTCTGCCTTCCTGTGACAGAAGGAAACAAGTGCCTGTGTTTCAGTACTTCCACTTTCTCCCAACACAAATGCACCATCACTGTAAGGCTGATGCGAAGAGAAAGGAAGAGCAAACATCTTGGGGAGGACAGTCTTAAATCACTACTGGAAGATTCATAAAAATGTAATATATACTAAATCATCTTGTAGTACTGATAGGTTTGTCTGCTCCAGCCCCATCACTGAGGTTCATGAAGCAACTCATTTACCTTTAGGACTCAGCCATATTCAGTAACCCAGACTACAGACACTGTTGACTTTACTAATAAGACAATTCCCTTAACACCTGCAGCACTCAGCCATATAACACAAGGCTGCTATTGGAGGTGGCAAGGGGAAACTGGGAGATGTTGATTAGAAGTATATGAAATTACACTATCTTGCAAAGAGCACACTTTCTTAAAGATTATAGGGGATATTCTGTGTGACTGTTCAGAAGACTAAACACAGCCATAAATGCTTGTAACAAGCCATCGTTGCCTTGGATTTGTTCATTTACATCTTAAGGCAGGCAAGGGACCTTACTGCAGAATGACACTGCACAGACTATTCTCCCTTTAGCAAACATGACAACTGTTAATCTTTAAAGAATAAAGATTTTTACAACACAGAATTCATTTTACACTAAGTAAACCCACTGAATAATCAGACTTCACTTTATGCTAAATAAATACCCTGAATGAACAATATTCTGCTTAACACAAAGAGGATCTGTAAAATGTAAAGCAAGTGCAGTTGACAGAAAGTGACAGAATTTCTCCTTCATTGAATTACACTGCTGTCACAAATGTATAGTTCGATGATACATATTCAGATACAACTCCAGAGAATGGAGTAAAGTGGCAGTTGGTAAGCACCTATTCATCAAATTAATATCTGGTAAGAGATAGGCAGAATAGGCACAGGCTTAGCCAGAGGTAAATACTAAAGCAACCAAAAAGAGATTTCTAACAGAATGGTAAATATAACTGTCATTCTAACATTCTTCTCTTTGCTTACTAAAATTATACAGTGCAGCAAATGTTTCAGTTTCAGTGTTTGGTCAGTAAATCTCCTTGATTCTTCCTGAGCTTCCTTAGCACTTTTCTCACAGTTGCTTTCACTTCCCTTGTAAAATAAGACAAATAAAATAAAGCCCTGTTCTCTGAACTCCAGATACCCCAATCTTAAGGTCAAAGATGTTTTTGCTACCACACCCATTTCTTTTAACCTCTCAAATGCCCTTTGATCGAGGGCTGTTGGCATAAGAAGAGCTTTGCTAGAGTTGATATTATCTGCAGCACTACAGCAGAAACCTGAAACATTTTTGCTGCCAGCTGACACAATACTGGGTTTCTGCAAGACGCTGCAAAACTTTTAAAATAATTTTATTCCACATAAAAATGGACCAAAGAGGCAAAACCAAAATAAAGCCTCTGTTCTGAGAATTAAACACTTCACGTAATCCATGGCTGGTGCAAGACGAAAAACACAAAACCAAAGCAAACCCCCCAAAAAATAAAAACAAAAACAACCCTAAACAAAAAAAAAAAAGGTTGTGATTACTGCAAAACCATTACAGAAAAGCACTGAGTTACTATCCTCACATTGAAAAAATTGTGATAAACATTTTAATATTTTGCACAGTAACCCTCAGCTCATGGGGGAACCTTGGTATTACTACTGGGGAAAAAAAAGAAAAAGCAAAGAAAAGCAGACAACACTAATGTGTCCCCTTCCCCTTCTGAGGATGTATTTTCTGTATTTTTAAACCACATTTACCCTTAGAGTAGTCTGAGTATATTCTCCTATTACACTAAGATGAGCACATTACAGCTCCACAAATGCTGCCTGTTTCAACTTCCTGCCAGTCAAAAGAAACCACACACAGCCTCTTCTAAAGAACTAACATCTTCTTAGTACATCCATTGCTTTGCTGAAAGTTGAAGGTGGCAAGGTCAAATTGTGTTCAGCACAAGCAGAAACATTTGTTATCATTTTACTTGTGAAGGAATTAATTGCAGACTGAACCTGTATCCCACACAGGAGAATGCTCACCTTTCTAATGTTCTCATGATTTCCTGAGGTGAATGATGAATTTCACCATCATTACATATAAACTTCCCCTCTTTATGAATTTTCACACTACATCATACTTAAAGAAGAAATTTGCAAGATAAAAAAATTGATTATTCCCAAGTTTGTGTTCAAATCTTTCAGTAAACATTTCTGGGATGTAATAAAAGTAATCAATTCACTTCCATTTCAATTTAAATCCACAGTGCACATTTACCATAGCAATTCACAGTCAAACATAAAGAGAAAGTAAGTTCCCCATGTCTCAAGCTAATTCATGTTTAATCTTCTTTTCCAGAAAGATGTTAAGAATGTCTAAATAATGTGTTAATAAACTAAATTTCACCTGAATGCAATAGGCTAGACTTCTAGAGTTAATTATCTAACAGGTGCATTTGCTTGCAGGAATCTTCTTGCTGAGTGCTCTGAACTAACATGGAATATACAAAATATACCTTGCACAAGAGGTTTGAAAAAAGTTGGCTTTATCTCTGTACCAGTTTCTCACAGTCACATAAATAACTGTCCAGTTACTAAGGAAAGAAAAAGCAGAAGGAACATGTATGATGGCTCAAACTCCTCCTCCCCCCCCAAAACTGCCATTTATTTCATTTTCATGAAAAAGCAATCTACATGTACCTATATAAGAACATATATTTTACTGAAAGACGCAAAAGTTAAACATCTTTTCAGAGAACAAACAACCATCAGATTCTCACATTCAGTCTAAAATGAAGTATTAAAAGTTCCCCTCTATAGCAGCAACTTGATTCCAGGAATTTCAGTTTTTATAGCAAACAAACACAGCCATTACTTATTTTTTATATTTTCCATAAAGTTACCAGACATGGGAATATTTTCCTTAAAGTGAATAAAAATTTTACAAATATAGCCTCTTCAAGTGATGTATTACAATATTTCTGGTTTTAAAATGGCATTTCTGCATTGTTCACAAAAACTACACCTAAAGACAGTAATAAACAAAATTCTGTTAACTTTGTAAGACAACATGGTATGGATAAAAGCTGTTTTAACTGGGAAATGAAGAATTTCAAATTTCTCCTTTACTAGTGTAGCATACTGCAGAGAGCACTGCAATATACACCACACAGATTTGGCATGTTAAATTGTTGAATCTAAACTGTTTTCCATCACTGTATTATTAAATAATCTGCTTATTCTGTTATCAAATTTAAGTTGCAGGCAGCTTAACTCCATTATATCTGCAAACAATTCAAAACATTCCAAATATGATATGCCATATCAGTTTGAAACATTAGTAACAGTATTCCATCTTATTTTTATTTATTTTCAGAGAAATAAATATTACTCTAACTGGTCTTTAAAAACATTGTTGAACACTCAGTATGTGGTTGAATAGAAATAGTGTGTAGAGGTAACACTTACCCAAGGGTTACTCATGCAACTAATAGTAAAAGATTTAAATTACCTTCTCTGCAAATTCATCAAGAACAGAAGGATCCCTAAACATTCCCTCTTGGCTACCTTCACTGCAAAATAAGTATTCTTTTTTATTTGCTTCTGGATGGGATTCTTCATTACTTAATGCCTGTGCAAATGGATAATTTGTCTTTTATATCTTTTCCCTTCCCAAAAGACTGAATGCTTTCAGGGTGAGTGTTTTCAGAGAAGAGATGTACAATGTAAAGTCTTTAAGAAGTTTTAAATATAAACCAACAAAAATTAAGGCACTTAATGTAGCTACACATAAGCAAAAAAATTATAAGGCCAAATCAGAAGGTAAAATTATCATCAGGGGTGTAGCTGGGAACAAGGTAAAATCTCTCTCTTTTACAGCTTTGGTTTGAACTCGCCAGAAAGCAGCTTTTTCATCATTTCAGAATTTTTTCCTTCTGGTGGTGAGGGCCATCTATCATGATCTGAGGAAAACAAATAGAAGAATTTATTTAGTTAATTGAGAAACTAGACATTTTACTTTTGTGTCCTCCCACTGCACAACTTGAGTCACTTGAAGGGCATTATTCTGTAGCCCATTTCTTACCAGGTATTTCTAGGGTATGGCTGTACAAACTCTGGCCACCATCCACGACCATGGTTATCCCAGTTATGAATGATGCAGCTGGAGACAGCAGAAAACATACTGCAGGAGAGATCTAGCAAAAGAATGACAATTTTAATCTTTCTTAAATTGCTGGGAATTGTTCATGTCAAAGAAGCTTGTGAAAACTTTTACAGGCAAGATATAGTAACATTTTCTGCTTAGCAATGAAACCTGTAACAGCCTTAAAGCCATCCTTCCAGCCACACACATCTAGCATTTAAGAGGAAAACCAATAAGCTGTCACAGAGCATCATCAGACACCAAAAAAAACCCAAAAAAATGTTGATCAGTTTATCAAAGATGCACATTCTTGGTGGAAGAGAGCTATGTGCTTTTAAGATACACTTTTTTCCCCCCTTAATATTCATTCTTTCAGTCCTTCCTGCTGATTTTCTTCAAGAAATAATGTCTACTATCAAACACTTTCTGTAAGAGGCAGCTGAATTAAATTTTCTGTATAACAGTGACTACTGGTTAAGTCTTTCACTTTGCACAACCATACATTACTACAAGCTTTCTTCCTTTTAAATATTCCATCACAGCGCAAAATTAAATCTTTTTTGTTCTCCATATAACAAAGTGGCTTCAAAATAGAGACACAGAAGTAGGCATACCAGAAGCATTCTGAAATACATTACCTCCTCAGGAACAGCTGACCTCTTGGCAGGAACCTTTGGTATGCTCTTTAACCACATCATTACACCTTGTTCTCCATAGTTTGCAACAGCAGTTTCCGAAAATACCAGTCCCTATTTAAAAACAGCACAGTGAAACTTAAGTTCTCTTGCATACTCATGTTCTAAAATTGTGAAGTTGTCATTACTGATTTTCTGTGGGACTGAACTATCTAAAGAGCACTTGTATTCAAGTTTTTGAATGTAATGGCATAGTATAATTTATACAAGAAGGTAATTTGGCTGCTAGCCACATCTCTGTTCAAGCACAATAATTCTGATTATTCCAATTCTCCACTGTCACTTCAATAACAAAAAAAGTGGAGTATAAAAAAACACAGAGGCTGCTTTGAAATAACAAGCATTTCATGTTAAATCACAGCAAGAAACTACAAAGCTTCAAGAATAAATTCTCAAAATTTCTTGTAGGAGCACTAGACCGATTTATTGTGAATTACAGAAGCAGACAGATTTCAGTCAGAATTCTGACTCTCCCTACTTAGCTGCTATAGGAGCAGAAAAAGATGACTGTGTTTGCTCTGGTGACCACACAGTCCAGTTCAGTTTTGAGAAGGAAGATGGCAATGTGAACACAGAGTTACATCCACCAGTTAGGACAGAACTTCAGGGACTCAAGTTTAAGTAAAGTAGCGAAATTTGAATTTGCCCATGAAGCATACACTAAGATTTTTAAGATACCTGTATAACTTATGTGAAACTACTTCTTCAAAATGCACACTACCCTCTCTATGTATCCATTCCCTACAGGCTACTCTCATAAAGCAGTAACAATTTTGTATTGTTACCACAGATCTGATGGGTCAACAAAGGTGACAGGAGTATTATTGTAACAACAACATGGACTTTTGTTTCCAGCATAGTAACAAAGCGAGCAAATACTTCTGAAGGAGCCAAAGCACTGAAGTGTTCCCTTGTCAAAAATTTCTTCTGACATGTGCTATAATATCTAATCAGCATGATTCATTAGGTAATTAGCATGCCTGAAAAGTATATTCACATAATGATGCTGTCTTAATTACTTACTTCCCCAAGACTTGATAAATCAGAAAAAACCAGATAAACAGGAAGTACAAGTCAGTAGATCTTAATATTTAATACATCTCCAGATGAATTGAGTCTCACAAAGGTTACATAAAAGCCTTTACCTGAATGATTAACACACATCTGCCACTATGCATTCTATGCTATGCCAAATGAAGCAAGCCAGATGTTTTAGGACAAGAGGCACAACAGAATATACACACATTCTACCAAAATAGTAGCAAGATTTTCCTAGGGATCACTTAAACAAATATGACACTTCACCTATGACATTCACTGTGAGATAAGCTAAATTCTGACTCTAGAAGTAGCTGGACAAAGTTTATGTTTCCTCTTTTTATTTCAAGGGAGTAAATGTGCAAAATAAATTGTGGATAAGAGAAAATTACAACAGATCACACATTGTCAAATGTCAACATACAAGTTGAGCTTCTACAATCTGCAGCACTACAAAATATAGCTGCTCTTTCTTATACAGTTATTTAAAACAACTCTACCTGCTGTCTACCTCCTCAGAAATGTGGCAGGCATATTTTAGCTGACCTGTGTAGTGGTTTCCTATTTGCATGAATTTGATTTAAAAAAAAATAAATCAAAACACACATTTTTACATATTATTTCTCTGAGAGAAGATACACTCCAACTACAGTCTCATTTTATGCCTAAAGCTAAACTAACTCAACATGTAGGAGATAAAGTAAAAGGCATAATGTGAGACATTCAGAGATTTTTGAAATAAGTTTGTAAACATAGGCATACCTGGACCTCAAAGAGAAGAGGTTTCCTGAACTCAGAAGTAATGTATCCATTACTGAAACACAGAGTATTCAGTAATTTTATGTCAAGGCTTTGTAAGACAGGTCACCAACTCCTACCAGTATCATTTAATTTAGCTATAAAAAAAACTCCAAAAACCAAGCGTGCCAAAGGCAGAAGGCAGAAGCAATTTTATCCCACATCCTCTGACTCATCATTCAAAAGCACAAAACACTGTCAAATGGTCCAAAGAACACAGTAACGGAATTATAAATAAACAAATACATAAATAATCCACAAACAGTTACTGGTAATAAATTTTTAAATCCATTTTGGTCCAAAAACTCTAACTATAAAGAGGTGTAATAGCTAATTTTAATCAGATCATTTGCCATAACTTACAGGAGCAATGCTGTTGATTCTCACTCCGCTGTGAGCCCATTCTAGAGCTAAAGTCTTGGTTAGGTTGTTCACTGCAGCTCTTGCAGCTCCTGTGTGCCTGTGGAGAAAAGAAAGCAAAGGAAGCATCTGTTCCCTTAGTGGGAAGAGTATCCAGTGTTAATTCTACTGCAGCCTCATTAGGGTACTCAGAGAGGTTTTCTGTGGCTGGACCAAGCCTCTGAAGAGAGAGACTCTCTTGTTCCCAAGTTTTGACCATCATTTCACTCTTTAAACAAGCCGTGCTGTTTAAATTTGATTTCCTATCATTGCTAGAAATACTTAAAATCTCTTTCCCAATGCAACATGGGATCAGCTACACTCTACTGCAGGAGGAGGCTTTAAAAAAGAGAAACAACTCAAGTTCAAACTGTGTAAAACTACCTGCACAGGTAAAGCAACACTTGGAAGAACAGTGGTCTGAAACATTGATTAAATCATCTGACAAACATGATTAAAATAAGTCACTGTTCAAAATTACTGTAGGTGGATGGATGGAGATAGAGACACGAGTCAGAGTGAACTCCTATGTTCTTGCTGCTGTAGGTAACTCGTCTGAAATGATTACAAACTTAAACAAATGCAAACAAAATTACTGCAGTAATGAATTGTAGATAGCTGTAGTCAGAGAAAATGAATAAATTTAGCTGCTTTAGCCTAACAAAACAGTCTAAGAGGAGATAGATACAATAGCTTCTCAAACACAGCGAAAAAGTAAGAAAAACTTAAGAAAAACCTAAGAGAACATAACTTAATATGTTTAGGCCAGAAATAGGTAACCTCCAGTCACACTCTGAGGAAACACAACAACCTTTATGTTCAAAATTAATACTTATTAAAAAACTTGTATCAAGTGACTTTCAGCATGAGTGGTGGCTGGACTTGTAAAGGCATATATTTTTCAAGAGTACATTTCTGCAAGACATTTTAACTCAATTTAATTTGGAAGTAGTTTTGCCCAACCATCTACATACAATGGTTACTTAGGACAATTTTTCCACTGTTATTCAGTATTAGCTTGTTTTTCCTCTTAGCTCAACTCAAATTGAAACATCTTCAGCCTATTTGCCATGACAGTTGAACTAGATACCACAGTGGAGATACTCAAAAAAATGTAGCTTCAGCACCACCGTGTGGATCTCTGTATTTATTCTGTACTGTGAAGAGCAAGCTAGTGAGAAAATATTCTGCTGTTCCTTAAAAAATGTTGGTTTTGAAACCATTCAACCCTGAATGAGGACAAAGAGATAATGCAACACTTGCTCAAATATATTTTTATATTTCTTCAACAGAAACTCAATTTCAAAGTTAAAAAGCCCAGAAAAGGGTGCCATTTCCAATTAAAGCTTCACTGGCAAGTCGTGCTTCATAGTTTCTTGCAAACAAGTGGAGACCAGAGATGCCATCTACTGGAATAATAAGAGATCTCCACACATACAGCCAAGTGATAACTCTTGCTCTCTCTTGATCTAACTATTGTATTTCCATACTCTGCTGCTGCCCAGCACACCTTCCTGAACACCCTTCTGAAGTGTTTAGGAACAGTTAGTACTTCTGGGGGAAAAATACAGGAAAGTGTAAAAAGAAAATATGTATTACGACATTCCAGGAAAGCCATTTCTCACGGCAGCAGTAATGTTGACAATGGCTCCTCCATGTTCCTGCATCCAGGCATTGTACACTGTATGAAGGAGGAAGACAACCTATAAATATCAGAAGAAATGCATACAAATGAACTTGCCAACTGGAAAGCAAATTTGGAGTCTTAACTGTAATCACACCACACATTTGTCATACTGGTTTAGAAAACCATCTGCTGTTTGTAGCACAGCCTTACCAATCCAGTGGTGAGGCCATGAGGCACAGTCCAGGTAAGGCTTAATGATTGTAATGAAGAATTTGATGGAAATCAAGATTTAATGTTTCTATGTAAATTATTTTAATTTCCACGTTCCCTTTGCTATCTCAGAATGACATATTATACTTAAATTTAAGCCTAAATTTGTATTCCTGAAGAAAGTGTTTTCCTTTGTTATACACAGTGAATACAGGCCACAGAAGTTAAGTGGTTTTCCTATAGTCTTTTAAATGAGTATCCAAGTCAACTGACTTCCCAAACCTGGCCTTAACCAGAAGATCATGCTTGCCTAAATGTATGTTTGTATTTATGAGCAAATGTAATATACCATTTAATGTAAAGCTTTGGATGAGATTCAGAAAAACAAATATCCACTGTCAGATAAGTGCATGAAAAGAAGCACCTAGGGAAACTTTACATTTCTTCTGGCATTTCTGTAAAAACCAATACCAAATAAACACAGAGAGCTTAATGTTCAGACCTTACCTGCTTTGCAACAGTAGAAGGTCCCTGTCAGGTTTGTGTCTATCACAGCATTCCAGCCTTTTGCACGGATGGCTTCAGAAGGACTTGCAAACTGGCCCCCTCCATTATTCACCAGGAAGTCAATCTTCCCATGTAGACTCAGGGTAGACTTCACCAAAGCTTCTACCTGAAACAGTATTTGTTACTGTGCTATGCTGATCAAGGTCTACACTCAATTTTGTTCTCAGGCAGAATTTTCTCCCTCATGCCCTTTTCACAGAAAAAGAGGAGGTCCAGCCTTCAGAGAGGTTGTAAGATCAGTATGACAGGTTCAGCCAGCCAAGGACTGGGCTGTGTCCATGTCAACTTAGGAAATTTTGCTGTTATAATGCAGGTGCTGCATAAAATGTCAGCACCCAAAGAAGAAGGGGATTTGAGCTGCTGAAGATCTGTAAAATCAGACACAGAAGTCCACTACATATGACCTACTAAGAATCTCCTGATGCTTTTCAGAAGAGTGGGGGTGTTCACATGACATCTGCAAAGAGTTCCATATAATGTAGCTACTGTTATTTTTATCTGACCATATATCTGACCATTTTAAATAGAAAACAACTCATCTTGTGGACTTTTATCACCCTTATCTAGAAGTTTAGTACATTCACTGCAGCTCTGACGTGTGAGTTGGCAATAGCCAGTCTTATATGGAGCAAGATTAATTACCCTACAAAACATGAAGTCTAAAAAATGCTGGAAATACAAGTCACTTTCTTTAACAAAAATATTATTGCAAGATAGTAATAAGAACTCCATAGCAACAACTTAATAATTTAATATTTATCTCAAGAAACAGGAAATGGGACAACATGACTGTTTCCTGCTTACATCATCAACCATAACCAGATACCATGCATCAGATATTCCTACTCAAGCATATATAAAAAGATGATCTAGCATCTGTGGTCAGTGAAAAAACACAGAACAAAAAAACCACAAAAAACCAAACAGGTAGAGCAAGGCTGCCACTCAAACAGACTGGGCTAGGGGAAGGATATCAATCAGCCTTTCTCTGTATTGAGTTTGCAGGAGAAAACATCAGAAACAAAAAAAAGTGCAAGCAATGCATTATCTGTATCTCAAAATGAGTGTTACCAACCCAGTCTCATAAATAGCTGTCTTACATCTTTTACTGCTAACAGCACAGGATGGTTTAACAGGAGAGTATGGATCCTGTAAGGATGCACCCCTTAAAGAAAAAACCCTAACATATAATGACTGAAAACCTAGTGCCTGCTGAGAAAAAAAATGCCTTAAAAAAATAATTTTGATGGCTAAACCCAATCTTCAAATTCTGCATGTCATTTTATTCCTCACTTATTAGTCACTGTAGGTTGTGGGAGGTGAGGAAAAAACCCAGAAACCAAAAACATCTGTGACAATAGTCCCAAACTCACAGCTTTTGAGAACAGCCATGCCATGAGGACACTGTGGCTTTTACTTTTTTCTTCTTGTGAGCAAAGGAAAGTCATGTGTGACTAGGTAGCAGAAGTTATGCTTTGCTCAGCAATATCAAACTCTTCTCCCTGTCAGTCTGAGAATCTTGCTTTGAATATTATTCTCTCTAAGTCTCTAAAATAGGGGTTCATTTATGGAACAGAAATGGTTTCAGTACAAAGAGGATTTAAATAGACTAAGGCTATATTTTCAGACGGTGGAAAGATGACAGAGAAAGAGAGAAAAAAATGGTAAGAATGATAAAAAACCAGAAAAAAAAATTAAGAAAAATCCACTGAGAAGAGATATTAAAGCCAGTTTTTAACTTGTATGTTGACAAAATGTATGTTATATGCTATAGCATATCAAATCAAAATGGTTCATATGTTGCACTTAAGGAACTGTTGTTGTTCCTATGTGTTGCACCATATTCTCAGGAAGAAAGAATTAAAAACACAACAACAACAAACGCATATCAGTTCTACTTTCTGAAAGCCAGGAAAGGCCAGAAGGCTCTCCAGTGACAGCTCAGATGGCTCCAACTGTAGCAATCTTCACAAAGTCTTCTGTGCTGTAGAAAAAGCATTACTGAAGTGCTTCTCCCAGTTACAGAAAACATGGTGACAGCAGCCAGCAGCACAGGGAGAAGGAGAGTCTGCTAGAACACATTTAAATCACAGTGACTACTAAAAAAGATTCTTTTCTATTGCTATAATTAAAAAATCCACTTGGAAAGAACTTCTTAGAAAAGCTATTAAAGACTCTCTTTGGAAGCAAAGCAAAGTTGCATGAGGTAGATTTACTAGTTTACAGACATTCTTCTGAAAAAGACAGAAAAGAACAAAATCAGGCACTTCAGATATAACCAGAAGATTTGAGCTCTGCAATAAGCAACTTTTGTGTGTGACTGCGACTTAGATGTATTATGCAGTAGCACATATTCACAGATAACTGACATGACAGTAGTCACTGACTCAGGGAAAAGGGATAAATGTCCACATGCATTCACAGGTCACCCTGAGTGAGTAAAACACACAGGCAAACAACCCACTAGAGAGTGTTAGAGATCTGTGATTTGGTGGTTAGAACTAATAGGCATTCTGGCACAGAGGTAACAGGTATTTTCACTGTGTTACTGCTGTGTTATTTAAAAGTACAACAACAGGAATCTCTTATCCACAACTCCCCACCAAGCCACAGTCTTTCACTACAGGCTTCACACAGACAGGCATTAAGTATTTATAAACCAACTGAGCCTATGCTAAGCTATAAAGTTTCTTGGAAAAGAAAAGCTACTAGTGAACTCAGATACAAGGTACATGCTATGTAACACTGCATTGAGTCTGTCTTGTTGATGTCCATGTGAGAGATTTTACCCTTGAGGTCTGGTCCAGCAGCAGGTTCTGTTGCTGGAGTTCAAGTAAGGAAAGGAGACACCTTGAACACAATTCTGAATTGCTGATTTCAAGAACAGCTGTGGTCTACCAGAAGCACAAGGTTTTATCTTCCACTTACCTGGACATGTAAGCTTCTACTTATCTAGGTGCCAATTAAAGAAATGTTTGTCCACAGAGTAAAGCAAAAAAGCTTTATAAGGGTAAGGATTTACAGAGTACAGCTGCCTATCTCAAAACTCTGTCAAGGCCACAGAAGGAACTTACCATAAGATGATAAGCCACCAAAGCAGGAACTTGAGAGAAGCACAGAAGGGAGGAATTTGCAACAGGAAAACATTAATTCCAGGCCTAGCAGGGGTAATATCAGGTTAGCACATCTTGGTTAATGCATCCAGACAAAAGTGCTCACTGTGGCAAACTGTGGGAAAGGAAGCAACTCCCATACACATCACCCCAAGTTATGGGAATGGCACCTGAGACCACCCCATAGAAACTTGAAACTTTGCCTGTATGAAGATGGTACCCCCAGAAGACAGACAGGACACTGCTGCATCCATGGCTCGTGACTATCATCTGCTTGGTCTCGTTCTCTCTCAGTCTCTCTCCCTCACTTCCTTCCCCTAATTCAGGCATTCATTCCTCATGTCTTGTCCCTGTCAACAGACTTTGCTGCAGCTCAAAATTTAAGACACAAAAAGAGATAAATATAAATACACACAGAGTTGTCTGGTTTGCATCTCAGCAAGAGCAAACTGATCTGCTCTCAACACATTATGAGGGCAGTGCCAGGAAATGTGCAAACAATAAAAATCACATCAGCTTCATAATCAGTAAGAAGCAACATCTATCACTATATAAACTCCAAACCACAGGAAAGGGAACAGGTGCACAATCACTGCTCCAGGATAAGGGCCCATGACAGAATATAGAAAAATACTCTGATGATGGAATAAAGAAACCTCAGGTCCTCTTATCCCAGAAACCTCTACTCTGACACTTTTAAAAATAAAACAGGTTTTTCATCCTTTACAGAACACTCAATGGAAAACTAGTCAAAAGCAGCAGCAAACTCATGAGAAAAATAAGCCTGTCAGGTTATGCAGTGGTTGAAAATCCTCCATCAAGCAGGATTATTTTTTGCACATTAAACAAAAAGTAATCTTTGCTAGAAAGCAAAAGGGCTTCTGAGGATGAAGATTTAGACTTAAAAACGTGAATTCATTAAGCCATTCCCATGATACCTGTCATCAAGCTTCTGCAGCAATTAATTCACTGCATCTTCTTTGCCTCTTCCTAGGCCAGCAAGAGCTCTAACAAACATCCTGGACTACATGATGAGAATTGAACCTTCTAATGCTTGGATTTCACAGATCCAAACTAGAACCATGTCATCTTCAAAGCAGGTCAGTTGCTTTAAAATTTGCAATAGGAGGCAAAAAATAATCTTATGACTATTTGAAAGCACCTTCGTCCTTCTTGATTTTTCCCTATTCAAAGTCCCTCCCTCCAGTTTATAAAATACAAACAAAGACAAAATTTAGAGGCCTTTAGAGAAATGCAGAACTGATGGAGAAGGAGGAATAAAAAAAATGGCATTCTATAATAAGAACAAATGGCTTCTTCCTACAGGTGATATGGGTGACTTCCTCTAAAACAAAGACTTCCTCTTAGAAAGAGTTCAATGAGATGTCAGAGAGAATGGCATTAAATGAATTATGTAGCTCTCCAGGAAACTTCCTGGGCTTTGAAGCTTGTGATAGATCACTTCTGACATCTAAGGGAGCTTGAACTCCTAAGCTGTTTTTTTTCCCCATTGAAACATTTATAATGTTTTTCTCCTGCACATGTTCTTTGCTACCTGGTACAAAAGCCAAGAAGGTGGATGTAGTAACTCACATGGAATTCTTGCAGAGGCTATTCCTTTCTACCCAACAATGTGCTCCCATGATTTCTGAGGTACTCTTCACTCATATTAAGCTGAAAGCAAACAACGAGCTCTAATGTTACTAATGAGTAGCACACAGAGCCAACACAGTTGTAATTAGTCTAATTTCTTTCGTGAGGGAACCCAAAAGTTGACATGCCCTCTCATACCCTCTTCCACTGTAACAGGAAGCTCTTCCTGTATACTAAAGTGAGTTATATTACTCTGTTATCTCCACTCAGTATTTGCCTCCTAGGCTAGAAAAATCCTTAACATTTTTTACTGTTTCCTGTTCCTATGACTAAGTACCAGGCATGAAATTTTAAGTTAAGAATAGAGCAGGTTTTGAAAGTGGATGTACAATACTCTTTGAATAAAAGTAAAAGCCCAAAGATACTTCTCCTCTGGTTTCCACAAGGTGAGCAAGTGCAAATTAGGAAAAAAGTACTTTTTGCCATTGCTGCTCTAGGAGACATAATAAATAAGCAATAGTAAGCAGTGGGACGTGGAAAACCTGCCATACATCTCATTTCTGACAGTTTTTAACAGTGTAAGTTAACAATTGTTAATTTGAGTTAATCTAGTTTCAACTTACAAACCAAAGTACCTAAGTGTAAGGAAGTGCTATCCTCACTACAAATTTAAGAGCTGAAAACACAAATTTTTGGTCCAACAGTAAATTTAGAAATTAAGTAACACATAATGCCAGGATTTAGCAATCTTTGAGAATCTCAGCATTAACAGAAGAGAACAGAGACAGAAAGGCACAAGCTAAAGAACAAAAATCACAGGATATCTCTAACCAATAAAAAAATCTGGTCTTGGAGATGGGCATCTGGAATGGAGAAATATTTAACAGGTACACAAGTTCTTATGTTAACATGCAATAGAAATTGCATTCCATATTCAGTTCATCAGCAAAAGGCTTATGAAATTTTCATAGCAATTTTTTTCTAAACAGGACTTCAAGAGAAATAAGGGCAGTTGAAGAACTGAAGTGAGTCAAACTATAAGACTAAATCAATGACTGAAAAGTTCAAGACTAGAGGTTAATCTGCCTTTTTCCTCTGATGCCTCTCCAGTAGAAACAGACATGAAAGGACAATGGTTGAAGAGAACTTGCTCTGAGAGGAGACATCCAATAGAAGCGTCCCTAATATCGCATGAAAAGTTCTAAGAAAGTTCTAGTGTGACTGCAAATGGGTAGAATTTAAAACTAAACTCTAACTAAACTGGAAACAGGACAATTCTATGATAAAACTGCAAGGTAATAGAAGTTTTTTCAAGTATCACACATGATACAGAATAATGCCTAAATATTTACACAGCATTATAAAGAAGGCTTGAAAGCACCCTCAAAAATTTCCAAAGCCATTTAAACCTGTTTTGTCAAATAGGTATTCAGCCACACTTAAAAAGGAAACAAAGAAGGAATGGCAATTTAGTGGAGATTACCTCATTTTACCATCCAAGCAAACCCCAAACCATCTCACAGGATGCTGCAATTCCCATTAACCAATTTCAGACTGATAAAAAAATACGGTTCACCTGCAGAAGGTTATTAAACATGCCAGAGTACTTTCTGCAAGAAACAGACCTGAAAAAAAGCTTAAATATGCATTGCAACAATGCAAGGTGCCCTCTGACACCTGCCATAACCTATTATGTTGCACTGCTGATGCCAGTAAAGACACACTTAAACTCACTGGTAGGTGAAATGACATACTGCACAGCCCCAGGGTTCATCTCCTTCAGGAGAGAAACTCTGAGTAGATCACTGTGAATATTTTATGGCACAAACTGTTCCACAAGGGAAGAATTTTAATTCTTTTTTATGGCTATATACTAGGATATTTCCAGAATCTTCATAGGTACTGAAGGTCATTAATATTTAGGTTAAGAGAGACTTTGAGAGGTTTAGAAAAATATAGCAATCAGTGGTTACTGGAAGATTTTCTAAATGTCTTCAAAAAGTTAAAAATCCAACCTGAAGTTGGACTTTTAAATATTTCATTATAGAGATAAAAAATAAGGAGGTGCATGCAGACTTCTAAGGAACCTAGATTACATGCTTCTGCTCTTGGTCTTCCATTTTTGCGATATGAAGAAAAAATAAAAGAATCAAATTGAATAGCAATAGAGTTCGCAATGAGGCACACTTCAAACTGTAACCAAAATTTCTGACATGGCAAAAATATTATATATCTGTGGGGTTTTTTTGCTTTACTATAAGCCAAACTGACAATGCAGGGCACTTGAGTCAAATCACAAACATTCAGATTCCATGTTATGCCTTCCTGTTTGAAGGAACTATTCTGAGGTCTTCATCTTCACAAGTTTACACCCCCTCACTTCTGTCACAGCAATGTGACAAAGAATCTAATCCATGCTAAGTGGGCTCTAGCTCACTGTAGAACATGCCAGTTCCGAGGCCTGTCTCCCAGAAATATCTGAAATATGTAACCATGGTAAGAAAAAATATTTGCCAATATTTACAAATGCTTTTTTGCTTAGGTGGCTAACAAATGTGTTCCCTTGGGAAGCACATCTATCCAGGTCAATTTAACTGAGCTTTGCTCCACCTTTCCCCTGATCTAAACTACTTTTGAGAAGGCCAGAAAACTTTAGAGATCTGAGAATTTATATAGACAATATGCTTTTGATATGTCAAGCCCCAGAATAAGATCACTGAGCTTTACCTCTTCTTCATGGCGGATATTGCACTTTATGGGAGTCACTTGGGCAGGACTCATGGAAGCAAATCTGTTATTCAGTTCTTCTGCAGCAGCTTTTAATCGGTCAAATTTACGAGAGGCAATAACAACACTGCAACCTGTAGAGACAAAATGAAACATCCTTCAGCTAACACAATTATGCTGTATTTTTTAGTAACATCGTGGAGATATCTTGTAGGATGTGCATTTATTAGTCACTGACTACAGTGCTGAAGTTCTTGCAAGAGAGAGAAATGACTGATGTCAGGTGCTTCTTAGCAACAACATCCCTCTGTGCCAGGAAAAGAGCAATTAAAAAAAATGTCCACAAGGTTTCCTCTCCGTCCTGCAGAAGGGTAGATAGCCCAGTCAGCAAAGCAGCTTTCAGACATCACTTCTGCTGCTTCTGCTCACAGCTGCCTCATTTATCAATTAAGTGATTTAAAGATGTTTCAGCAGGTCTTGATTACAAAAAATGCTAGCTCTTAAAACCACAAAAATAATCTTCCTGTACAACTGTCTGTAATTTTGACTAGCAGTGAGTAAATTTAATGGTCTGCTTTTTAACTCTACAGAGATTGAAGGAAAGGATAAAAGCCTCACAAGATTAATCCCTATCTGCAGTCTACAGACAGTGGGAACAGAGCCCTCCCTGTGGCACTGCAGAATCCTCACTGCAGAAAGGAAAGGAAAAAATAAGGCAGAAGCTCAAGAACTCTTTTTTTTTTTTCCAGCATTTGGAAGCAGAAGGACTCATTCTACAAAGAAAAAGTAATGCAGTTGCCAAATTTAAGTCAAACACTCACACTACAACCAATCTAATTCCTTCTGTCACACCAGTGGACTCGGGACAGCTTTAAGGCTTCAGCAATTGCTACTACATAGAGCAAACTAAAGGACATCAAATTAATTCCTAGAGCAAATCCAGCAAGCATGCAATTTCATGTAATGGATAAGCAAATTACTAGCCAAGCAAGCAAGGAGGTTTTGCTTCCAGTTTGCTCCTTCCATAATCTTAGCATTTCAACAGAAGTAATCCTTTCTTCGTATCAGGTCCGCTGCTCATATGCTTTAATATAAACCATCCTCAATCAGCCAAAAAAAGGAAAAAAATTAACATCTTGCCAGGTATGGGGGTTTTTTTTCCCCCCTCTGCTGAAGAGTGGAATTTGGCCTCTCATATGATCAAGCAAACACCAGAATCAACTCAAAATAACTAGTGGGAGGAAAGAGCAGCAAGCTGTTCATTTGACTCAGACTGTCTCGTGAAACTATATATTAAAAAAAAATTAAAAAAGAGGAGTTTAAGTCTTCAAGAGAGTAACGTTACAACTACATATCCTTAAGAATAGATGCTTCACTTTTAATTAGTGGCCATCTTAAAACAACATATATAAAGACAGTAGTCTCTGAGATCTCCTGATTTTTTTTTACAATTAAGAACTCCAGTCACTTGCACAACCACCTAACACAAAGTTAATAAAATGCCACACACAATTACCAATTAACACAAAATACTGAATCTCGGAAGCTCAATTGTATTTAGCAACTTAAGTGCTTATTAATACAGACATTGATACAGAATAAGGTCCAGTAAAAGGCTATATTTTTGCTAAATATACTAATTGGGAGAGGGTAAGATTCTAATCACCGAAGAACAATTGGTACATACTGTGCAAGCTGACGCTACATCACTTAATTTTCTTCAAAGGATGACCAGACCATTTCCTGAAAGGGTCAGGGGAAAACACACAAGTTTCCAGATAAAAGGTTTCAATTTGCCCAGAAGGAGACTGGTTATATAAACAATGTATATCATGACTGGCATTATCACTGCCCCTATGCCTGTAAGAACCAGGCTCCCTTACCTGAAGTGCAAGGTATACATGGAAATAGTTTCTGACAATCATTTTGTCAGGAGCAACTAGCAAGTCTGCAGGTAAGGAAGGTTACTCAGCCAGGCTTAAGCCCTGAATAGCTATTTCTTCATTTTTTCGTGTTTTGTACAGATTTGTTTTCTATTGTTTTCTATTTAGGCTGTTACTGATACACTTTTGTTATAGTATTTTGCTTGAGAAGAACAGCGAATATCAAATTAAGCACAATTTTAGGGTAACTGGGTAACATCACCAACCAACAGTGTGATAATGCTTAAAAAGCACCTCTTCAAAGCAGCGTGTAAGGACACCTGAAAAAAAAATACTTAGTTCCCCAGTAATAGAAAGGTAATAGAACTAATCCTCCATTCAGCTCCACAAAGCAAGTGTAAAGCTGCGGAACAAAGGCCAGGAGAAGCAGAGACGTCTTCCAGCACAGCCTTAACAAAGAAAGCTCTTTATTATGCAGTGCAGTGGTGCACATTCCAACAATGCAAACCACGGGAGTGTGACACCGAGAGCTGTAACACTAGCGTTGGTATTCTGAAGGCGCTGAATCCAATCATGACAATAAATTATCCAAACCCGTTCTGATGCCGATGATCCCTAGCAAAGATGTTGATATCTGCAGGAAAGGTGTTGCAAGGTGGTTGAAGAAGTCATTTCTACACCTCCTTGTCTCACGTTAGAAAGTCAGGAGACTGCCTTTGACTCTAGGTTTTCCTACTTCTCTGTATTCTGCGTGGAAAGAAAACCTGTGCCGTGCACGATGAAGGTGTTCTTCAATTTCAGGACGTTCCTGAAATCGCAGACACTGGAGAAGCACCAGTGTCTAATGTGCTACTGTGTGGGCAGCAGTTCAAGGATACTGCTCTGTAATGATCAAGGTTCAACAGCCTCGTAAACTCACTGAAGGGAGAGTCTGAGAGAAAGGGTCCCGGTTTAACATAACCTCACTGACCTCTGTGTTTAAAACAGCGAGTGTTTTGCGGGCCAAAAGGCACAGCCCCACATCAACCTCACCTCGTTCCCCTCGCTATTCACCGGCCCTGTCACAATGTCCCACCCACGGGCTCCTCGCACCCCGTCCCCGAGCGCCGCCAGCCCCGAGAAGGCAGCACAGCCCGCGGGCACCCCCGACGGCCCCTCAAACTCCATCCGCCCTCCCAACCCCCGCCTCGCCCCACTGCCCCACCGGGGCTTCCTGCGGAGCCCGCCCCGCGCCCACCTNCCGGGGCCGGCGCAGCGGGGTTGGCGGTGGCGCCGGTGGCGGTGGTGCCGGGGTCCTGTGGCGCGACGCAGCGCGGTACCGCGGGCGGCAGGTAAGGTAAGGCAAGGCAAGGCAGGGCAAGGGCGGCGGCTCTCCGCTGTCGGTATCGCCCGGCTCCGACCCTGCGGGGGAGCGCCCGGGAGGGGTCGCGGCTGCAGCCCCGCAGTGAGCGCCCAGCTGCCCGCAGCCGCGGGCTCGTCTGCTCGCAAGGGACGGGTCGCCTTGGTTTTCTATTCCGCTGCGGGTCACCTTCCTCGTGGGCGCGGGCAGGCGCCCTGAGGAGCGGCGGGAGCGGAGCCCCGGCGGGAGCGGAGCCCGGAGGGTGTCGCGGGCAGGGGAAGGTGCAGACGGAGCCGCTCCCCTCTCCGGCCATGGACCTTCTCGGGAAGAAGCCGTGAGGGCTGAGGCTGTAGCGTTTGCCATGTTCCCGACAGTGTCATTTTGGCTTAAAGTGCCTTTGTGGTGGTGGTCTCCGGCCCCCTTAAAATGGCCCTAACTAAGCTGACTATTAATTGCTCGGTTGACTCAGAGGACAGGCAACATTATTCTCTTTTCTATCCCGCAGAGAAGTGACAGCATCTTTGTCCGTTGCAGGTGATTTTAACCGGCGCTGATGTGCCCAGCAGCGTTTGTGTGCATGTTCAGTGTCTTTCCAGGCATCTCCTCTGTCCTTTTCAATAGAAGAGATGTTTGAAAGTATGTCTCGATTTTGTCTTGTTATTTTTGCCTTAGGAGAGTTGGCTAATGTGAATGTGAGAAGAGAGGGAGGTTTTTTTTGGTTTTTTTTTTAAAACATGTAAGTAAAGTGGGAGAATCATTTGGTCTGTTTTGGGATTGTCATTTGTGAAAGAAAAGTATTTACTTTTCCAAAAGCATGTTTTAAGGTTTAATACTTTAAATTTGGGACAATTTTAGGATAACATCTTTATCCTGAAGTTCAATATGTTTCGATGGGATCTGAATACCCTCCCTTTAAGTGTATGGGAGGGAATGCATGGAGAAGTTAACACTGTGTCTGGATTCATTCACCAAAGGGTCACGAGACAGGAGTGGATTTCTGCATGGTGACTTTGGCAAATAAGGCAACTGTTAGACAAAATTGCCCTTTTCGGGTGGGTCAGTGTTTGGGGAGTACTTTGGTGTTTAAAACATTCCACTTTCTGGAGGCAAAATGTGAAGCACTGTTAGTGACACTGCAAAAATTTATTTTCCCTCCCTTTAATTATCTTTCACAATCTGAGACTTCACAGATCCCCATTAACTATCTCTGGCTGCCCTACATATCTTAGGCAGGCCGTATCAGAGCAATCATTAATTAATCCCAGGGAGAAGCACTCATCTGTGCTAGTGAATTAGATCTTCGGATTCCAGCCTGCCTGCCATCCCAACTGAGCTGCATGGCTCCAAGGAAAATCCAGTGGCCTTTCTACTCATGTGACCTCCTTGACTTCAGTGTTTTTCCTGGAAAGCACTATCAAAGGATTTTTCTTCCCCATCAGGATATGTTGTTTGGTTTCTGGAATTTCCCAATAGCCACAGAAATGCCACAAATAAGGGGCTGAACATGTGAGTTAAGGTTCTGTGAGTGATGGGTGGGAGGAAAAAGGGGAAAGGCATAAAGACTGTAGAGGAAGGAGGAGGGAAAAGGAGACATCCATTCCTTGGCATTCAGTGGAGGGTAGCCCCTTCTGGTACAAAATGTATCCGTAAAAAACGGAGCTGGGATAACCAATGCTCACGGACATTTTCAGCAAAGCAGTGGCCTCTGTTCACTGTTGTGTACATTGCCTTTGAACCAAGGATTCAAATTGTACCTTTGTGTGAATCAATGTGATACCAATCGTTGAAATTCAAAATTATTTAAGCTGAAAGGAAGAAAATCTTATTAACTAAAATCAATTTTAATTTCTTCATATGACTGTACTTTCTTAATCACAAAGGAATGTTACTTTTCTTTTATTGATAGCATTAAAATATGTCAGTCTGTCACTCCACACAGTGATAAATTCAGGAAGCATAAAGATTTTGAATATTGATGTTACTCTATAAACTTAATGTTAAGATTCTGAATTTTTATGTGTTATCAAATAGTATGTGATTAGACAGCTTATTTTTTATTTATTTTTTCAGTATACATTAGCTTGGATTTGGAAGATAATAAATCTATATTTAAAGCCTTGGAGTCTTAATTTTTGTTTTTTGAAGTTAACCATCTGACTTTTTTTGCCTTGGTATAACAATCACCTCAAACATTAAACCGCAACAATCAACCATTCAAAAGTCAAAATGACAAAAAAATAATTCAGTAGTTTTTCTCAGTTGTCAGCTCCTTTGGAGTTGTAGGATTAGCATATGTCATTCTTGAACATCTACTTTTTTATTTACATATTGAAGAGGAAAAACTAGATTTCCTGTTTCTTACAGCTCCCAGATTGTGTTTTGGCTTTGAAGAAGTAGTTCAATTTATTGAGATGAATAGGAAACTCTGCATTGTCAGAAAAGGCTACTTTTGTCTAAAGCTAACACGCTTTGCCAGCCCATGGCTCAGCTATTCAGCTGATGACACCTGCCAGTCCAGTGTGCTGCCATGCTTTAAAAATCCTGGCACTGATATGGGCTGTCTTGAGAATTCCTTATGGCATGGTATCCTTCAGGATGTCTGTGCCATCCTGTAGCTCAGAATCCACGTTGGCAAGGGGGAAGGTCTCAAGAGTAGTTAACTACCAAACTGATGTGAGAGAAGAGGTAGCTCCAAACAGGAGAGAAACCTCCACAGGATCCGAATCCTGTGAGAGCTGTCCCTGGGGTCAGCAGTCTCACAAGGAGGTGAGGGCAGAGGAGATTTAATGAAAAGCATCTTAATGCCAGAAATAAAATTTTAAGGTTAGAGACAGCTTCTCATAGAGCATTTCTGCTAGTTAGCCTTCAGAAAAATGCAGGCTTGCACTCCAGTAGCCTGTGCTTTCCCAGACCCCACTCTTATGGGTGTTCCAGATTCAATTTTTCTTCTCCTGGGATACCAAAAACTACACAAAGTGTAGCAACAATCATTTCTTCCCTCCCCATACCTATTACAAGAAATGGATTGAGCCAAAACCAAATGAAAGCTGGCGTGAGTTTGTGTCCTTACCTCTCTGGACCTTCCCATGGGATCATGCAACAGACCTCTTTGGAAATCCTTGCTACTTTCAACTCCTGTCTGCGCATTATCTCCTGAGGCTGCTTTTCCTTTCATCATCTCTCAACAGCAAGTGAGAGCCTTTCTGTTTTGTGGTTTCTGGTTTCTATGTCAGGACAGCCTCCTGGTCAGCCCCAGCTGATGTTCAGGCTTTCTGGTCAATCCATCTTTTTAGGGACTTCCTCTCTGGAAAGGCACTTTACTCTCAGGCATGTCTTGGGGGATTTCAATCTAATTAGAAGATAATCAGGATTTTACAATCTTTTATCATTATCCCTAGCAACTTCATTCCAGTGATTAAAAAAAAAAATACAAAAGGAAGAGATACCAAGACAGACATCCCACTCAGATCAGAGTTCACAGTGGTGCAAGATATAGAATATCACCATCAGTTTGAAACAGGTATGTAGATAGATTTTCTAAACAATCACACACCCTGCTAATACCATACTAATGATACTGAAGCATTCACTTGTCTGCAATTCAAAGTGCTGCATTTTTAATATCCTGGCATCACAGGTCTCTGTCTGCACTTGTAACCAATCACAACTCCCCTGAGCCAAGTAATTCCTGCTGCTGGGAATACTGTCTAAATATCCTAGATCGTATTTACTGTGCAATGCATTAAACAATCCTGAATCACTCCCAGGGGAATATTTCAGTTCTCTTTCTGTGCAGTTCTGCTCTTCAGCAACTCCAGCAGCCAGTTTACAGGTTACAGTTACTCAGAGAAAGCTCTGATTTGAAGCCCCCAAATATCTTGCCTGAAGAAGAACCACAGGATGTATGTAGCTTGTTGTTAGTATTTTTCAGATAATGCTTTCCAGACTGGATTTACAATTGACTGTATTTTCCATTAGGCTGTATGGCTGCAACTGCTTTCTCTCTAATTGCAGGTATTTCAATGTGTGGTTTCTCCTCATTTTGTCAGAGTAAAGTACTGGAGTGCTTGATTTGCCAGCACAGAGCAGGGCAGGAAAAGAGATTGAGGCTGAGATGGTGAGGGATCTTCTGAGTTGGAAGGAAAGAAAAAAACCAATGAGGTGTTAACCAGGGTCCTAGCTTCTAGTTATGGTAAAGGTCAGAAGAGTCCAGCATGCATTAAAACCTTCTTGTGAGAGCTCTGTGTGTTGGAGATCTTGGAGCTCTTCACTGGCATCCCCTGCCAGTCAGGTCTGTAGCAGAAGTCCTGTGTTCACACAGTTGCTTCACACCCACGTCTGGTAAACTGGCTTTGGAGCAACTCCCAGTGTTCTTTACTTCCACAAGTATGTGTATATGCTGTATATAAGGTGTCTTCTCTGCACTCTGGTGTGGGAGCTGAGGGGCTCAAAGCTCTGATTTCATGTACTATTACTTGCCTCTTACTGTCTTCTGCTTGGAAGCCTGGAGGGGAGGAGACAACTTGGGTTTGTGTGTGCAGCAAGCACCTAGTGCATCTTCCAATCCCAAGGACAAGTTGAGTCTTATACCAATAAAAATTGATGCTATGCTTGACCCAGCCTAAAGGCACTGCTGTGGAGGCAGGATGTTGGACTAATGTTGGTGGGATTGGCTTTGTTCAGATGTTCCTGTGGCACAGTGTAATGCAGCAGTGACCTGGGGGAGGGATGGGGTAGGGATTGCAATGAGCAACTGCTGTTTCAAAGTGTTTTGGCAAATTCAGAAGTGAGGGGCAGAGCAGGGAAACAGAGAAATTGTGCCTGTACAGTTGAAATCTAATTTGTCCTACAAAATTTAGGGACTTTGGTTGAGTTTATTCAAGACTCGTATATAAATGCTTGATTTGCTTTGAAGATTTCAAACCTTCCATTTCTAAATCAGGCTCCTTTTAAAGCCGTGGTTCTCTTTAAAGGCCAATGTGCCCGTACCATTCCTTGACATTTTTAGCATAATATAATAAACATAAAGAAACAGGTATCATCCATGTGGAGGCAGTGGGAAGCTTTGTCTTTTATCTCAATTTCTCTTTCTTCTAGCAGTCTGTTCAAATAAGTGGGAAGACAAGGGCAATATAGCATTTCAGGCTTTTGCTCCAAAAAAGGTAGACTAGTACAGCTGGGGGATTTTTAAAAAGGTATGCAAGAAAATTGATGAGGCATTCCATTTAATATAAAACAAAAATGCTCAGCTATTCTTGTATACTGTCTTCCAGTCGTCAGTAATAAGTGGTCTACACAGCTGTTATTGTTCTGTGACATTTGGAAAAGTTATGAACAGCAAAGGAAAATAAAAAGAACTGATTCATAAAACAGATACACTGTAAAACGTCCTTGACTTTTCAAAATATCCTCAGAAAATGTCATTCAGAAACAATATAGTGATACTGTGGAATGCATCTCTCCACTACTTTTTTTTGGTGTTTTGTCTGTATCTGTAGAGTGCTGTCAGTGAGTGCTTGGTGTCTTGTGGAAGAATGGAAGGGAGAGCCACCCAGCATGGAGCCAGGAAGCCCTTAATCCACACCCAAGCAAGTCCAGTCTGCTGCAGCTCCAGTGATGGTCAAGAGCTGAGCTGGCCATAGCAGGTTTGGCTCGTGGTGTGGTGCAGGGCTGGCACTGATGGCACCTGCCAACAGGCAGGAGCTGTGTGCCTGTGATAAACTGGAGGGACTGGGCAAACTTGGGTCTCTCAGTGCTTGCCCACAGAAATGTTGCTTGCCCATGCCTCCCTTTGCTTTTAGCTTGAGCTTTTAGTACCCTCTGCTCCTGAGGGGAAGGTATGCAGCAGGAGGGCTCCACTTGCAAACACCTCTATAGTTTTTGGTGACTTGTGTCATCTTACATCTCCTCTGCTCAGGTGCTCAGTGCTGTCCTCTGCTTTTGGCAGTCCAGCTTGAAGTCTACTCCTGTTTGGAAGCATGCCCAGAACATGGTCATTTTTCTTATTTCTCTTTCCAAGAAATGAAAGTGCTTGGAAGACTAAGCAGGGAGAGAAAGATGGGTATGAACTTTAGTGTTTGCTTTTTTTTACCTTGCTGGGGTGGCAGAGGTAGGTGTTTTCCTTTGTGTTTCTTGCTGTTGTTATACAGACACTTAATGCAGTCTGAAATCAGCCCCTGCCAGGTGGGGTGGTTTTTTCCTCCTTCTTTAGACATTCCTCCCTGTTGAAGGAGCTGCTTGGTGAAGAATCTATATGGCTAAAAATAACATTTTATTATTTTCAGTGAGATAAATCCCCCTGTCAAGCTCACCACAAGCTGCACAGACCCTAGTACTGATAGGGAGGAGCTGTTCTTGCCTCACCATCTAATATGTCATTCATCACAGCCTCGAGTATTTGCTAGTTTCAAGTAACTGTGAAATCTTGTTTGAGCTATTCCACCATGAAATAAAGAGGAAACAGACATCCTCTGTTTTAGCAGGTGAGAATGCATATATGAAGGATAATGTGGAGTCATGTAGATAGTTAAACAGATCCAAAGCTGTGGAGAGAGTCCTGCCTTTTCCTATATGATGTGTGAATTAAATGTGCTTTCGTATATGTGTCTTGTCACATGTTTTTCTAGGGCCTGGGGGCTGCATGTTCTGCGTTAGACCAATGCATTTCATCATAACACGATTGGTTGGTGACAGACAGATCTGTCCTGAACAGCCAGATGCATCTGATTTTAAACACCTATTCTTCATGTGTACAATTTGCCAGCAGATAACCCCTTTAAAAATACTAGGAATTGGAAAAGATCCTGTGGGTAACATGCATGCTCGAAACCATGCACATGCACAAAATCAGAGGCAGAGATTGAGCAGAGATGGGGTTGGGGATGCAGAGGTTATGGAGCAAAAGCAGCAAGCAAAGGAAGATCTGTGAGTGGGAAGCTCTCTCAAGGTGTGTCTCTGGGGTAGATTTCCCTTCGTCTCTTCCCCATCCTGCATAAATCACAGTGCTTCTAAAGCACAGGTTGTTTTTTTGTTTCTGCAGACAACCCCTGCATGATGTGAGTGAAGACGCCGTGCCAGTTCTTCTTATGTGTTGTGCATTTTATGTGACTATAAAAATAAAAATTGATGCTCCTTGCTGCTTACTGTCTACATTTTTTCCTCTCATGTCTGCACTGAGCAGTCATAAAAAGGTTACTTGTGCTGTAGCAGGGATTTAAGATCAAGGATTTTATTAGCTTGCAGAAAGGCTCTTCCTTCCCGTCTGCATTCAAACCAGATAATTTCTCTTCTGTTAGCAGCAGGATCAAACCCTGAAAACCAATGGAAGAAGCTTCCTTTGACCTAAATGGTGCAAGGCCAAGCTTTTAGGCTTCGGGTTTGTGTGTCAAAGACTATTACTGTCACAGGAAGCATAAGCAGCCGTAGCTTTCCTGCATAGTAACAGAAGACTCTGTTTCTAAAAATTACTCGACAAAGTGTTTTCGCAGAGCAGCCTCCCCAGGATTCTCCATCTGTTTTCATATGAAGATTAATAAATTGTTTGGCTAATAAACTGCTCCTTGTGATCTCTGAAATATGACCATTTCTTTTTCTCCCCTCCCATGGAAAGTTATTAGATTCCTGTCTGCCCCTGTGCTCCCATGTGGGAGCCATCACTGGTATGAGATGCACAGCAATTGTTAATGTTTCAGCTCCACAGCAAGGCTTTTCAAGGGTGAAGATTTTGGTGTGTGGCTGAAGGAACTGGTGCTGTAGACAGCTGTGTAGTTCTGAGGGCTGGCTTTATTATTAGAAATTGAAAAGGAGAGAGGAAAATGAAGCTTTTTGTACACTACTGTGATTTCTGCAAGAGCCCATTTCTTGTTTGCAACTGCAGAGAAAATATTCCCAGGAAAAATGGGACTGAGGCTTGAACCTGTTCAACTCAGCAGCACTGCTGTGGGATGTAGGGCTGATGGTGGTGTTTTGAAATGGCTGTGTTCACAAGTTCTGGACCAGCTGGCAGGAGATATTCTAGCTGCTTCATTGGGAAACTGATGAAAAATAAATGTATACTGTGAGATCAGGAGGGGTCTTTGTGATCCTCAATCTGACTGCTCCCTAATGCAAACCAGAGAACTTCCCCTCTTCTGGTCAAGTACAGATGACCAAAATTCTGCCAAGATAGCCAGTCCAGATTTGGAAGTTTCCCATGACAGTTTATCACCCAGAGATATATACCAGGGAACACCCACTTTGTTAAAACACCTACCTAACGTCTGCCCTGTATTTGCATCTTTCAGCTTTTTATCTTGCTGCATCTTCCTCTGCTGGGTCACAAGGATCTCCTATTTGCTTTTGATTTTGATGTAGACAGAGTGACATCGGATTTTACCTTCTTGTGCCTTAAACAGAATAATTTGGGCTCCTTCACTTCCTTACCCCAAGGGCTTTGACTCAGCCATGGCAACAGTGCTTGGTAGGGGCTTGTCCCCCATTGCCCATTCCCTCTCATTTTATCAGCAAGAGGAGAAACTGAGCTGCCAGTCTCAGATTATCCTGCTGTGGAGGTGTTTCTAGTCCTGGTGCTAACTCACAGAGGAGGTAGCTGCTAATGTGGGTGCAAACATTAGACATAAGAAAATAACTTGGGGTTCAAAGGCATCTTCTGGTCATTTATCAGCATTCTCCCTGTGTGGTGAGCACAAGAACAGGATACAGATAGGCAGTGCCTGTCTGTGAGCTGTTCAAAAGGGACATCACCTTCCTTGCTCCTCGCACAGTCAAGGCTGTCAAGGCTTTGGCATCACACTGAGAATGGACATTTGCTTATCATCCACTGTGGGTCTAAGCAGGGCCACAGCTGGATCAACTTTAAGAAAAAAAAAAAAAGCCCAACTACAAATATTTGCCTGTAGCTTTGTGTTATTTTTAAATGTTACTTGTAAGTCATCCTCTTCTCAAGTCAGTAGGGACTGAACATGGAACTACAGCCAGGAACTTTGGGAATCTAATCAACTTCTGTGTCTCCAGACTTTTAGAGGATTATTCCAGAAGTGATGCCTTTGGTTTCTCAGTTTCCAGCACTGTTTTCTTCACTTTTGGAGGCAGAATCTCACTGTTGTCTCAGAGGTTCATTAGGTTTGGGTAGTTTCTGGATTTTATAGATGCAAAACATGAAGTTTTACAGCTGATTTTCAGAGAAAAATGTTATAGCCTATTGTACTTCCTGAATGAATTTACCACAAAGAGCAATTTTATTCCATAGCATAAATTCATTCCATGTACCCCTAAAGTAATTAAAAAAAAAAAACAAAAGCAACAAACAAAAGCCTACATGAATTTCTGTTTTCCAGTATGTCTGCTAATTTAGGCATACATATTTTATGGCAGGTGTGGTGGATGGCAATCTAAACAGACTCTTTCCAGCCATGCTGCAGATAAAAAAATATTGTCTGCCCAGTGATTTAGAAATAGTCTGGCTTCTGGGGTATGCTGAATCTTGAGGGGTTTTTAAGTCCATTTTATGTGTCTTCTGATCACTAGAGAAGATTTATTTTCTTTAATGCACAAAAATAATCTGAATTGTTGAATTCTTCAAGGCTCCATAGAGCCAAATGGGCGCAGTCTTAGGTGTTATAATGATACAATTACAAGTTTTGTGTGGGTGTGGTGTGTGTAAGTGTGAGTGTATGAGGCATAAATAGTTGATCTAATGTTCTGCAAAAATTTCAAAACAGACCAGCAAAATTTTAGATCTGTGGGAAGACCAGGACTATACTGCCAAATTTAAAAATGATCAACTTTTTTCTGCCGTCCATTCAAATAAAACTGTTTTCCCTGCATTATGTAGGCTATAAACGATGATACCTGTGTTTCTTAGTTTCCTGTTAAAGGAAAGACTCAGTTACTAAGTAGAAGCTTAATTATTGGTCAAATCCATTTTTTTAAATACAAAAATTCATGTAAACGTTGAACAGAGTTCTTCAGCGTTGTTAAAATGTTATTCATTGTATTCAGATTTGTGCCTGAAAATGCTTCATGAATACTTGGCACAGTCAGTTTCCTTAAATGTTATGAAATTCAAGAACCATTAATCCTTTTTCCATATTCATGGAGCAGGATTTGTCTGCTTCGATTCATGTTTAATTATGTAGTTTTTACTTAGGCAGCTTTCCCATGGATGACAGTTTCACTTGATACTGCTGTTAACTTTGCTTGAATGAGGAGCAGAAATTCATTTTTGATAA
This sequence comes from Thryothorus ludovicianus, assembly GCA_013397245.1. Classification (NCBI taxonomy): domain Eukaryota; kingdom Metazoa; phylum Chordata; class Aves; order Passeriformes; family Certhiidae; genus Thryothorus; species Thryothorus ludovicianus. The sequence goes on along the minus strand of VZTB01016677.1, from coordinate 2,433,794 downwards.
AAAAAATTTGTGAAGACTTGTGTTATTTTTTCTGTGCAATCAGAATGTGGTTCCCAATTCCCTCTCCAGCAAAGTCATCTTAATATTTTTGCTTTAAATCCACTGTATATTCTATATATTTTATATATTCTACATATTGCTAAATTGTAAAAGTTTGAAACATCACTCATTTTGACGTAATTTGAATAGTTTTTGTAATATCTATGCAAAGGGGAGTAAATCATTAGATGCTCAAAATGAGAAAGGCTGGTACCAATGTAGCTGTTGTAATACTGGGCAAGCACAGTTTTCCTGTTGCAGTTGTCTCTAGGCCAGTCCCTTAAATCAGTCAACTTCTTTTTCAGCTATGGTTTCAATCCTTTATTCTGATGCATTTGGGCCAAATCTATTGTCTTTTGTTTGTTTCCAGCACTGCAGAGGAATGTTAAATTCATCCAGTAAGCTGGCTGTGTTTAATCCCTTCTTATAAATGTTAATACTCTTTCCAGTAGTTTTGTTTTGTTATAGTGAAAACTGGACCCTAAGAATCAAGATAGATTAGATACCACAAAACATGTGTCTGTGTAAGAGAAGTGATGTTCAGGACAGTGATAGATGTCATTCAGATAACATTTAAACCAGTTGCAAGTAACCCTTTTTAGGAAAATTCTGCCAATCTTTTCTGCTTGGTAAGACAAAGACACTTTTTCAGCCTTCTGTCTCATTTTAGGTTGGGAATGGAGTGCATAGTTTGGATACCAGCAGTGGGACATCTTACCAGAACAAAGCATCCATGGGACCAGTGTTAATCAATGACTCCTAAGTGCAGGGTTGGTGCTGTTGGATTGGAAACAGGTGCTACAAGATGCCCGGTGAGGTGACTGAGAGCAGCAGCGGGATGGAGGAGGCTGTGCAGAAAGACAGCAAGTCTGGAGGCCAGAGCCCTCGCTGTGGCACAATGAGAAGGGCTGTGGCAAGCACTGTCACCTTTGATGGGGAAGCCACCATGGACCGGAGGAAAAAGAAGAAGAAGGAGTCCCGGCCCGAGTCCATAATAGTGTATCGGTCCGAGAATGACAGCAAGGTGGAGGAAGAGCAGGCGGATGAAGAAGGAGGCGAGCGGAGCTCTGAGGAAGGCTCCAAGTTCCTGGGTCAGTCTGTGACAGATGGTAGGTAGTCCTGAGAACACTCACTTCACGTAAGCTTTTTTGATGCCATCATGCTCTCTGATCAAATGGAAGTGGCTGTAGGACCAGCCCCCTCCAAGACTGCAGGCAAGGAGAGGTTGAATTTATACATGAAAATTCTATGAGACAAAGCATTACAGGCTGATTTGGGATGTCTCTTGCAGTTCTTTGCAAAGTTTGGTTGTTGCTACAGTCTTAGTTTTAAATATATGTGCTGGTTGGGGTTGGTGTGCTGGTTACAGTGCTATACATGCATTAAACCAATGATGTCATTCTAAGCTGTGATCAAGCCACTGTCCATGCCTGAACAACTGCCTGTAAAGTGAAAGGATGGAAGCAGATGGAGTTAGTGGGTCTATCTTTGATAGGTAATTTAACTCATTATCTAGGATTTGCTGTTGCCTTCTGTTTGCATACACTCAGCACAGCTTCCTCTTGAAGGGTGATTATTTGGCAAGGTCATCACGAGGCATCTTTGAGTCACTTTCACTTCTGCTCTCTGTCCTGGGTACCCTTGCAGGGAAGAAGTCTGGAAGGCAGATCCTGTGGCTAAATACTCTTTTGAGTCAGCAGTGCAGGCTGAGAGGGGTCCACCAGATTTCCCCATGATCCCAGACCTTATCCTCATTACTTGCCTGCTGCCTCCCTACTTTTGAGGAGTACTTCAAGCTGCTCAGCCTCTTTTTAAGAGTTTGTAAAGACCTTCTTCCAAGCTAGTCAGAATTAAGACCAGGAGGAAATATACTGTAGTCCCAAAGGGGAGTTTATGGCCAGTATCACTTCATGGCCCATCCTATACCAATGTCACTTGAAAGCAAAGCCATTCCCTTTGTAACTTTAACACATGTACCAGCACTGTCCAGTTTGGTGCTTCTACTGATCTCTTAAAATGCAAATAAAATTTTATGACAGTTGGTTAAGTTTTTCTAATCTTTGAAAATTAATTTGGATTGAGATACAATGCAAGTGTTAAGTGAAATATTATCAATGCAGGTATAATTCTGTGTGTGGATGTGCTTATTCCAAAACAAGAGTCTCAGGGATATTTATCTAATTAATCCCAAGTGTCCATCCTATTCAGGAATAAATCCAGGAAGTAAACATTTTCAATTGAATTACTCTGTCTCATCTCATGCTTCTATACTCTTATAGCACTTTCCCTTCACATATTGTCCCTAGTGGAGATACTGGAGTTTTCTCCCTTGTGATTTCTGTCATCTGGAATTCCTGTCTTTTTCCTCATTAGCTCTTCTTCCATTTTCTTCTGTGGTAACTTTCTTCATACTGCATTGCTTCTTGTCTTCCATCTTTTTAAATTTGATTTGAACTGTAACTCCATATGCACTATCTAATTGTCTTTGGGGTCTTTGAGGATTTGCACAAAATACTTTGTACAGAAAATAAATCTGATGTAGATGAGTTTATCTGTGTTGTAGGTGTCTGGAACATGCCTTTAGACAGCCGATATGTCACCTTGACTGGAACAATCACCAGGGGAAAGAAGAAGGGTCAGATGGTGGACATCCATGTCACACTAACGGATAAAGAACTGCAGGAACTGGCTAAGTCAAAGGAACCCCCTAAAGAAGATGTACCTGAGAAAAAGAAGAAATGTGATGTTGGGTTAGACAGAGGACCCCACATCGTCCTCTGGACCATCATCTGCCTCCCCATCATTTTTGTAGTGTCCTTCGTGGTTTCATTCTACTATGGAACCATTACATGGTACAACATCTTCTTGGTGTACAATGAAGAGAGGACCTTCTGGCACAAAATCACCTTTTGTCCCTTTTTGATTATCTTCTACCCAATTATAATTATGGTTGTTTCTTTCTCCCTAGGCCTGTATTCAGCTGTAGCCCAGGTAGCATGGTCCTTTGGGTACTGGTGGCATGCTGTCAGGGATATGGAGAAAGGATTCTGTGGCTGGCTCTGCAGCAAGCTGGGCTTGGAAGATTGTTCTCCGTACAGCATTGTCGAGCTGCTTGATTCTGACAACATCTCAGGTAGTCTCTCTGGCAAGAGCTCTGCACAGGGGGTTGAGACCTCAGTAGTCTGAGCCTTTGTCCTGGATGACTATTTTGGTCATACGTGAGTGTTCTCACCTAGAAAATAACACACTGACTTTTTTAAAAATATACATATATATTTAAACACAAACTTAATGAATAAAATATTGGGCTCAGAGTCCTCTTTAAATGTCACAGAATGCAAGAATGCTTGCTTCACATGCTCTGGGTGGGGAGGTGCATGGCTTTCCAAGGATTTGTCATGTGTTGTAGCTAATTACAGCTTCTGGGAATTGTAAGAAAATCCAGGTCTGCAGGGCTCTGGCTCTTTGTGGAGTAGCAGAGATATATTATGAAAAGTCCACTTCTGTCAAGGTAGACTTTACTTTTCAGCAATAGGACATAGTAGTGACCTATGACACAGTGAAAAGAAATCTCTGCTTGGGGGATGAACTTTAAGAGATAGGAACCCATTCAGAGGTGAAGGCTAAATTGCAAAATGGGATGTTCCTCCAGTTTTCATAGAAAGGGTCCTTTCCCAGTCCTTCCAACAAGAGCAGCTAACTTAGGCAGGCTGACTGCTTAGACACTGTCAGAGTCCAGTGTCACAGACCACTGGAATAAAGGGAGAGGAGAGCATAGCTGCCAACAAAGGCAAGTGAGTTCTACACTGACCTGAAGCAGCCCCATCACACAATGGAAGAGCAGGGCTTGCTTTGTAATGTGGTGTGTGGGGACCTGATGGGGCTGTCACCAAGAACCCTCAAGCAGCTGCAGGTGCTCAGATAGGTCCTTGGAACACACCTGCAGCAGATCTCTTGACATGTGCACTGCTAGGGAGCAATGATCTACAGGAGTCATACACTGTGTGCAGTGCAAACAGTTGCAGGGAGGAAACACCTGCTCTAAGGAGGTGCCTGCCCCTAAGGAAGGGGCAATCCATTTACATCTCACTGCAATGCAGGTGTGGACTTGCAGCACCTGGATTTAGGGAGGTGGAGTTGAAGGTGCTTGGGATGCAAAGGACTCTGAAACAAGTTATTCTGGTTTTCTGGTTGTTCTTATGGAAGAGCTGTTGGATCTCCCCTTTCTCAATGGGGGAGTCCAGGAGTTCACATCTATCCGTGCCTCAGCTCTGGAAATCTTTGTTGCCTTCCCCACTTCATCCCTCCTTCTGGTTAATGATATGGAAAAGCAATGGATCATACATCCTCCTCCCCTCGTGTCTCATTTTCCCTCCTTTCTGGATTTTTCATGGCATCATAGTGGGCTTCTTGACCAGGCTGAGGTGGCCACCATAGACTGGAGAAATTTTAACTGTCTCTTTAAAAATCACTAGCAGAAAAGTTCTTTTTTGTCTATCTGTTCTTGGGGTTTTGCCTAAGAAGGAGACAAGCAAAATAAAAGAGTGGTATAACAGATTCTAATGAGGGCTGAGTAACACATCTGAAACATGGTTAATTTTCGCAGTGCTCCAGTTCAGCTGGTGCTGCTGGAAAGTCTGTGAGCCCCAAGCCAGAGGAGCCCACCATTTGCATGTGTGTAGGTAGGTAAGTGTGGTGTGCAGTCTGTCAGCTGCACAGTCACTCCTGTCTCTGTAGGTGTCTCATTGTCCCAGTCTCCCTCAGGGGGAACTGCTCTAGTTTTAGGATGGTAAAAAGAAGCATTCCAAAGGTGGATTTCACAGAAACGAATGCTTTTGTGTTGCATTTTAAGGTTGAGCTCAAGACTACACTGACTGCCCTGTTAGAAAATCTGGGAAATGGTGATGTATAAACAAGTCCATCTGATCCTCTAGTCCTGACACTGAGAAATAAGTAGTTTCTGCTGCATCTTTGGTCCCTGGGAGGTCAAAGGAGCCTCTTAGCATTGGCTGCAGGTTTAACAGTGAATAATGCACAAGCTAAATATCAAGAGCAGTCTTGGCCCCACACTTAACTGAGAAAGCAGTGGTGCTCTCTGGGCACAGGTAGAGCCAGGCTGTGTTTGTTGCTTCCTACTTTCATTTTTTATTGGTGAAGTCTTCCAAAGCAATTACCAACTTAAAAAAAAAAGAAATTAAATAGACTCCAATCTGTGAGACATTGTCAGGTAGTTCAGTGGGATTCAAAGGCTTGACATATGCCTGGGAGTGGTTCAAGCAGTGGAATGCCTTTCACAGGCCTGTTCCAATCAGGCAGGCTGATATGCTTCTGAATTAATGGAGATGCTGAGGATAACCCTGCCAGTGCTGGCAGTCTGTAGTGACCCAGTGCAGCCACTCTGCCTAATACTGCTGCACATGGAAGTTGCAGGCTCCCACATGGCTGAAGGGTGGGAATAAGTGATGCTTAACAAGCATTAAGGAAAAGGAAGGTCTACTGGCAAGTGTTCTCACGCTTTTCCTAAAGGGATACTGCTGGCATGAAAGGGGTGGATTGTGTATCTTGGCCCCAACATGCCACAGACAAGTTTGGGGAAAGGATGGCTGGCAAGTGTGCATTGCTGCAGAGGGAGAAAACCCAATTCAGCTGTCACTGCCAAACAGCAGCTGTTCAAGGCTAGACGAAAAGCTGGGGTCAGTAGCACAAAGAGCCTTCAGCTAACAGAGGGCTTGAATGATAAATACCAGCTCATTACAGAATACATCCATGTGAAATGTCTGCTGAGCTGCAGGATTTGCTTTCAGGATTGCTAACAGCCCACTGGAGTGGAGACAAAACCAAATCTGTTTTCTTACTGCTACATACACACAAAGGAGCATCAGAGGAGTCATAGTACCCTCCCTCTGCAGTGGCAGCTGTGCTTCTGGATTTGGAGGTCACATGTTGCAGGATATTCTGGGAAAATCCATCATGTGTTTTCTACTTCTTTACACTTACCTAAATTGCGTTGGCTCCTGCTAAATTCAAAACGTTCTGTCATTGATTTTGGTGGGGGCTATTTTCAGCTTGGAGTTGGTGCTGGTGCTTGAGGTTAGTTTTGGTGCTATTTATAAAAGTTTAATTCAGACTTTTCTCTAAACACCTGGATAGCTTTTCCTCTTGCTCACTATCCTCAGTAGCAGTTTGCCTGTTGCAAAATATATAATAATTATCGATTGTTGTAATAGAAAAAAAGCACAAGTTTTTGTCTTGTTCTACCCCGCTTTCAGAAATTCACAACTAATTTCTGTTTATGTGCCACTGTCAGACTGCAGGGAATTTCAATTATTCTGATTGTTCAGTGTGTTTCTGGCTGCTCTAGTCTGGATGTTTTTTTAAGTAAAGATACTGTTTGCTGATTGTTATTTTTAATTGCATTCCCTTTTCCCATCCTCGCTGGCCTGGGTGGAGAATAAAGATATATGTGGCTTTACAGGAATGTTGTTCTCATGCTTCTGTTTGACTTTGTGTTAAAATCAGTGCTGTGGGACAGTCACAGTCATTCTATGCTGATAATTGATTAGAATTCATTGTATTTGAAGCTCCACTTTAAAGTGTGTCTGAAATGGGTCTGAGTTCTACCCCTTGTTAAACAGTGCCTATCCAGAATTGTCATATATCTCTGGGGCCTGGGTTCTTTGTTTTTACTTTGTAGCTCACAAATGGAAACTTTTGATTCAATTTTACTCATTGGGTATCTCTTTAGCTTCAGCCACAAAGGGGAGTACACACTTCCATACCAAAACAGGAGATACTTTTAATTCTACAAACATGTTATCTGTGTCTGTGAGCTGCTATTTACAGCTATGCTGGGAAGATTTGTTACAACCCCTGGGTACTTCAGACATGTCTCTGATAAATCAAAGGAGAATCCACCAGTACAGTTCTTCAATGTGTCTAAATATTAAATGACACCTCTGGATCTTTCCCACACAGTCTTATTACACTCCTACCCTCCTGCTGGCACAGGGAAAGCATTTATTTGAAATCTTCTTTCTTCTAAGGAGAGATGGATCTTCAGAAAACCCAAAAGAAATTCCTAGCTAGGGCTAGCACAGCTTCAGTCAAATAACTCTGAGCCAAAAAGTTACCTGCTGGTTATTCCCCCAAATTGAAAGTGCAACAGCTGGATATAGCAGGAAGGTGCTTTTAGTTTGATGCCTGCTGCAAACACAACCAAGGGAACAGAATTCCTTATGTGGCAGATGTATGCTGGGGATTTCCCACGACCAGCAGAGAACATAATGAAGGACACTCAGCTTCCTGGTGGGACAGGCTGAGGTGAAGGTTGTGGGCCCAGAGAATCAGCTCATTAGCCTTTGCAGTTCTCACTTCTGAGGTGCAAGGTAATAATTTTCTAAGATAATGGTTATCAGTGAGAGACTTCTATTGAAGATCTTTGCACCAGGCAAAGCACACCTGTGTGACTGCACCACGTATCTCACCAGAAGGAGAGGGAGTGCTAATTCTGCCTGCTGACTTACCCACCCCATCCAGTTTTTTTGAGGACTGAAACAATAACAACATGAATGTGCTTTCATCCACAGTAAGACCCGCCAATTCACCATTCTAGTCCCTCCAACCAGTGGTTAAGGCCAGGATCCTGCAATTCCTTGCTAAGATTAGCAGATTTTGCAGAGGTTGCACCATGGATCCTTATAATCACCCCCACAGGTACCTTTTAGAAGCTGCAGCCATTAGCTAAGAAAAGCCACTCCAATGTGCTCCTGCACACTGAAGCATGCAATTACACTAGCATTACAGAGAGAAAATAGGGATGCACAGCCCACAGTTCTGCACTGCGATGGACACAATTTGGCTCAACATTTATGCAACCCCTTTTTGTCCTAGGCAGTGAATTATTATGGGATCAGTGCCCTCCCTGCTTCTTTCCAACCACTTGGCAATGTGGAGGCAGTTGTCTTAATGTGTTTTCATCCCTAGATTAGTCCATGCACATTTATTTTATTCCCTGAATGGAAAAGGGAACTTAAAAAAAAAAAAAAAAAAAGTTTGAATCAAATTCAGGAGGCTAATACACTTGGAAACACGACTCTTCAATTAATTTGGTGAATTAGAATAGACATTGTGTTTGCTTGTCTTAACTACTAAAGCATGATTTCTCTTCCACTTAATGATGAAGGAGGGCTTATGGTTGTGTGTTAGGCCCAGGTAAATTACCAGGTTCAAAAAGCCCCCTAAGCATCCTTCCACATAACAGGTGAAGTGTGATTGCATGTAAACAAGCAGTCCAGAGAAACAAGGCTTGAGGGTCTCTCATGTATCCCCCCTGGTCACCAGCTCCATTAATTTTCAGTTCTCCTAATTTCATGTCATTACATGGTAGCTGAAGTCTGTCAGAACGCATTAAAATACAGAGAATGCCTGAGTCAGGCCAACAATACATTTCTCCCTGTTTTAAAAAAATGTCCTTGCTTTTAGTGTCCTAAAACAAAACCTTACTTCCAGAGTGCAGCATCTAAAATCCATTGTCGTTTGTATCCACTGAAATTAGATATGCCATGGATTAATTTGACCTGGAGCCCCTTAAGATACAAATCTTAGATGTGATCTCCTTGTCTTAGGGCTCCTTTTCCCAGCCATTTTTTCCAGGTGGAAACTTAGCTTCACAAGATAAAAAAGGATAACTACTGATTTCAATAGTGCATTCTGCCTGCAAATAGGATGAAACCCCCTACCTCCCAGGCAACATGTTCCCCCACAGCATGGTTTATTACAAGTTCCTCCAGCAGTAATGTGTATTAAGACCAATATATTTGAAGGTGCCTTTGACTATCTTCATATATATGCCAAAATCTGTCTGGTCCTACAGTTATAAGGTAAGAGAATAAATTATTTCTACTACAAAAGACCAGCAAACCATCTCATTAGGATATAACACAAATATAGCTTAATTCATTCTAGCCTGATTATCTGAATAATCTGCAGTTGGGATCTGAACACTCCAAATATCATAAATAAACTGAATGGCTTTTATAGTGTCAGTGCTGGGCATGAATCCAACAGCTCCTAAGGTAGTCAGCCTAAGGAGAGGATGCCTTTTAATCAGCCTTTTTTTCTAAAATACATTCTTGTCCTGAAGTATGGAAGTGTCAGTTTCTAATGATGTACTTAAATGTATTTGCAGTGAGATGCCCTTATAATTACAGGCAATTACTAGAATATCCTTCCATGATAATGGAGATTTTCCTTAACACTTTATCCATGTAAAAATGGCATGCAGAATTAATAAACACAAGCAATTTTAACCTTCATTAATTTATTCAAATGAGCTCCTCTGTGACCTAAGAAAGGAGCAGATATAATTTGTAGTATCTGCAGTAGTAAAGAAAAAAGTGCAATATTTAATATAATGAGCAGTATCATCCCAAGGCACAGAGTGTCATTGCTAAATGGTATCTCAGTTCTCCCCAGATATGTGTTGGTAGAGCTGCCTTCAGTGACTCACAGTGATTATAGCACTGGCTTCTCTCTAATGCGATTAAACACCGCTGCAGTGATGGACTCTAATATCCAAACAGGCTCCAAGGCAAAAGTCTCATGTCATGGTGGTGACTTCAGCCAGCCCCATGGTTACAGCAGGATTGCTCTGAGGCTCCAAATCCACCCTAAACCTACGTCTGTTTTGATGGCTAAATTTGCTATTTATTTCAATAGAAAGTTATAAAAAAATTCAATGTCTGTATTGAATGTACATTCGAGAATGTAATGAATGTCTTGAATAGTACAAAAAAACCTGCAGAAATGATTGTCATCTTGATGACTCCCTTCCAAGGAATTTCTGCATAAAATAACTGTCAGGGAAAACTTGAAATTATTCTTGCCCTGCCTCTACATCTGACACTGTCACTAGTCTGTTAATGTAATGGGTTAGCATCGATTTACACAAATAGAAACCAAACCTAATCCCTTCTTTTCTCTCAAATACAAGCTCTCTCCTTCACATTGCTGCTTTGTCCCCCAAAGCTGTACAAACTGGAAATTCACAAGTATTAAAAGATTTATAACATGACGTCCCCTCATCAATGCTGCAATGCTCCATTCTGAAAGAGCAATTAAAGCCAATATTTTTCAAAAGATGTGAAATTTCATCCTTTCAGTCTGATTTCAATCTGCTTCCAGGTGCAGGCAAATAGAAATTTAAAACAGGATCCTCTCAGCTCAGAAAGAGCAGCTGAAGACTCCTCATCCTTTCCCATAGTTGAATGGATAAGGAACAAAATCCTGTGCTGTGAGGATTAAATTAGATTATTAGCCAGCACGTGTGCATGCAAACCTGCACGATGCTGGTGAGGGCAGGATGAAACTAAAGGGGAGGATACTAAAGGCTTATCCTTGTGCATCTGCTGAGCAAATCCTTCATGCAGTGAGTTATCCCAACTAGCTTATCCTGAACAATCCACTGCATGAAAGCTTTCCTGGGACCCTGCAAACACAGCTGGATTGCTAATGGCTGCCAACAAAGACACTGCACAGGCAGCAGGGTGAGACAGACTGCGAAACAAGGGGCACATGGAGAACAAGATGGATGAGATTCTGCTTCTGCAACAACCCCATCTGAAACAGCAGCAACCACTTAGTACCTACTACCTGTTCATAAAACACTGGCTTTAACTTTTCCCCAAACACTATTTGATACTCTTTTGCTGGGCTGTTGCTGTCCCCAAAGCAAATATACCTGACATGATCTCAATGGTCTTCTCCAGGAACCAGGAGAAGTGCTCTGGAGCTCAGTTGAGTCCAACTATTTCTATTTGTTTGAAAGAAAATCAGACCCTACATGCCAGATAGTCCTATAAAATCTAATAAACAAATAATTTGTTGTAAGAGATTTAACAACTAATCCAGAAAAGTCTGCCAGAGTTGTTTCCAGTGCAGACACATGTCTGGGGCTTTTCTTACTTACCAGTGGGAAATATTTTGCCTCTTGTGATACTAGGCTGAGTGACCCTTGCATCACTGCCTGCAGAAATCCTCTGGCTAATCCACGGATTTAGAACTCGTGAAACAATCCTAAACAGAAACAGAGGTTTTAGACGTAGGAAGAAATTTTTAAGCCTATCTCCCCAAAAGGTAAAATGTAAGAGCATATGTGTTTTGCTGCCGTTACTGCCAGACTCACGTGCAGACATTCCCCTGCAGTTCCCCGCCGGTGACGCTCCCTGCTCTGCCCGGTGTCTGGGGTCGCGTTGCCCTCCAGTGGCTGAACTGAAAAACGGGGATAAAAGGCCACTGCAGTACTTCTCTCTGCTTTCGAAATGCGTCCAGAGAGGTCTACGCACCATGAAATCGCAATGGAAATACTAAGAATTTATGTCATGCTAATTTTTAGTATATGAATAAAACAATAATTCTTTCCTCCCTTCCTGTTCTTTGTAGGTATGAAATCTGGAACAATCTTCATCCTCAGGAGTTCATGCTGCTCTTTCTCTGGCTTTGTGCCATGGGAGAATGTTTAATGAGAAGCAAATACAGCATTTTGGTTTGTCCTTATATTTGAGAGTGTGGTCAAACCCCATTTTCACAGATTGTACAAAGCAATCTCTCAATAATACATGCCACTGTAACATTCTTCTCAAAAATCCTTTTGGGTTTGTTCTTTTTTCCAAAAGCATGTGACATAGATGCCGATAAACTAATGTGTGACAACAAAGGCACAGTATTTTGAAAGTTACAAAAGTCTAAGAAAGCTCAGTGCCTCTCTGAGCTGCCCCTTGCAGCTGAGTTTTTTCAAACATTTAGCATAATGAAGCATTTTCTGTTTTGAATGTGAAGCTCCATTCATAAACACCTGTGAGTGCTCAACACTTACACAGATCTGACTAATCTCAAACTGAGCACTGAGAAAATGTGATTCACACAACCAATGCTTACTGGTGAGAAACTTTGTTCAAGCAATATATAAATCAGCTTACAGGCAATCTGCTGAACAAAACCAGAGTCTAATTCTCAAGTGCCATTTAGTTACCATAATCATAAGAAGTTCCTCTTTCACTCTCTGTCTCCCAATTTTTGTAACAAAGGAGGCAAGAATCTCATGACTCCTTTAGTCCACAGCCCTAACTTTATCCCAATACCTATTGAAATGGACTATGATGTTACCTGACAAAAAGTACCTGGTCCTGTAGTTGATCCTGTATCACAGTGCAGAGAAATACTTGGTTAAGGTTGGAAAAGAAACTTTAATATCAGATATTCCTGTTATTTTGGAGCTGGGCTTTGGCAACTTTAACATTCTCTTTACTTCTTACAGAAATACAAAGGTATAGAGAAAATGAAATTGCATTAAATAGACTCCTCCTGACAGTCACATGAGATTCAGCTGGGATGAAACCTTTGGACCCACAGCATATGCTTCTGCCTTTTGAGCTAATTAAATAATTGACAGCTGTGGAAGACTGTCCATTTACAAAGGTCATCTGCAATGAGGCAGCAACACAACTAACATCAGCAGCAAAAAGTGATTAGAGATACAACAGGAAATGTCAGAGCCTGCTTAAACAGAGGAGATGTTTTCAAATCAGCTGAGCCAGGTGAATTCCATCCAAGACATATATAATACTGGCCAAAGCAAGCTTCAATGATTTCCCTTGAAAATCATGTGTGAGATTACAAATATAATGTCTGCTTTGAAAAGGGATCAGAGAGGGCAAAGATCTCAGGGAGTTAGAGACTCTTTGTGTTCCAGATAGTGGAAAGTAGTATAGCAAATAATTAAGCCTTTAGTAGATGTTTAGAACATAATAAGTAAAAGAAGAACTTGGGGGCTTTAAGGACAAATGTTGTTAATTCGTCCTCCCATATTCTTTATTTTCTTTTTGTTTTTTTAAGTAAGGCTTTGATGCTGTTTTAAATTACATTCTCCTATGCAGGCTGGGAAGTGTTGTGCGTTTTGGTGAGCGACAAAATAGCTGCAAAAATGACAAAATATCTGCAAAAGTGAGTAGTGATATATCTTAAGCTGTGCTAGTGGTTATTCCCAGAACTGGCCACCTTGGGCTGTGAAGTGTCCCTTCATGACTTGGCTGAAGACAAATTAGTTCTTATGAAATCTGGAAATGTCACCAAAATGAGGGGAATGGCAAGCACTATGGCTAAGAAGATTAGAGCTAAAAAAAAAAAATTATTGCAATTTCATAAATGGATTGAAAGAGGAAAGAAACCAGGATTCAACTTGTTAGACATGTGCTGTTCAGTTCCTTGGGAATAAAAAACAGCAGTTGGAAGAACTATTGGATGGGCAGCAATTCTGCAGGACAGTACATGCAGGCTACAGAAGAGATTCTCAAGCGGGACTTCATGATAGTGTGGAAAAGGTAAAAAACCACATGGGTGAAAACGGGCTGTAAAGATTGTCAACCTATAAATTCATGCTTTCTTTCTCTGTGGGACTTGAAAAGGTTTCTGCTGGTGCATGACAGCCAGCGGAAGGGGTGTTTTTTCTGCCTGAGAAATGTGTAATCACTGCATAATCTGAAGAAGGGAAAGGGATGGGAAAGAGGAAGCTTCAAATTCAGCAGCTGGGGTGGGGGGCAAGTGAGGAGGAAAAGCAGCAGTGACACTCTTGTGGGAGAGGAACAGCAAGCATGGAGCCTCTGTCTCTCAGCTCCATGCAGAAGGGTTTGAAGAGCCATTCCTCCTCTTCAATGCTATGGGATTAGGAATTCTGGGTGTGCTGCTTTGAAGTAGTTTATCAGCTGTGATTTACCCACTTGCCACTATTCAGGAGCCCCTGAGCTGGAATGTGCCTGGCAGGATACACCCCAAGTCAATATACCCTCCTTACACATTACCTCTTCTTCCTATGTTTTTCTTTTTCATTTTCAGGCAAGGTTGGATGGTGTGGTATAATCTTTCCTATTTTGCTAATTTTCCTGCTGCAGTAATGTCTTTGTTTCCTAAGAGGCTCATTTTTTTTCATTGCATGAACTAAACTGAAAATGGACAGAGCAGGTAGACCAACAGATGAAAACTGTTAAATCGCCCAAAGGATTTTTTAGAAGTTATTTTTCAGTTCATTAAAGGCACAGATTTTTTTAATGTGCCAAATGTTTTTGAGCCATGGACAGAGACCAAGCCCTGTGGACTTATAGCTGAACTTCAAAGCCAAAGACCAGTTTTGCTTTAAAGAGTGGCACTTTGAGATCTTTTTCCCTGCAGGTGTATTCCACAGAAGCAACTAAGCAAACACTGTGAGTTAGGCTTGCATCCCTTAGGAAGGGCTATCAGAAATCACTAAACAGACACAGTAAATACTAGTGTTAGTCTATACCACGGTTTTGGCATGTGCTTCCAAGCAGGTGTTTGGAAAGATCTCTCGGGAGAAGACAACTGTGCACCTCACAAAGCCCAATGTAGGCAGATCTAACAGATGTGCTTCCAAGCACTGCTTTGTTTTAGGTGCCAATTTCCCATCTACTTTGTCTTCCACCTTGCTGCCAAGCTTGTGCTGGTGGAACACAAAGCTGATTGGTGTCGCAGTGTGTTTACCCTGCTTTGTTTATCTGTAGAAAATACAGCTAATAATCCTTCAGTTTGCAGTTAGCACCCACTTTTATTATCATCCCAGGCAAAGAATAGGTAATGATTGCAAAGTTAATTCTATTTTTCTGTAGAAAATTCTACTTCATGTATCCATTTCAATAAAACTATTGGGCTAGATCCCAGATGGCTATGGTATTCATCTTTCCACCAGGCATTTATCCAATTTTTTACCCTGTGGGTAAAGAGGGAGAAGGGCCAAGTCATCTTGCTACTTCTACATTTAAGCCATTTACATTTGCTTAGAGATGTCATAAGCAGCTGGGTCTCAGCTATAACTCTGGGTAATACATTCCTTCTTGTAAAAAAACAGGGAAGCCATTTTCCTTGCTGCCTTGTAAAGGCATTGAGTGTAGTTAAGCACAAAGCAGACCATTCATTGCTGCTTCCCAAGAGTGTGTTTATTTATAATCTAGGCTTGGTTTGGGGGGGTGGGGGTGGAAATAACCAAAAAAGGAATGAGCAGAGCAACGAGTGAGGTGGGACTCACTTTGGTGTGAATGGGATTACAGCTGATCACCCTGGATCCTCTGAGACATCACATATTTATTATTTATACCCAGAGACTGACATTCTATACAATAGAATGGGCAATTAATCACAGACCTTTCTTTGCACACTTTTACAAGCAAAGATCCTCAAATCTTCATCCAGGCTAACAAAGCCCCAGTGCCCCCAGATGGAGTTGATTAATCAGATCTGATAATTGCCAATAAGGGAGCTCTGTTCAGGCTTGCAAAGGAAAAAGGAAACATGGATTAAGGTTTGTTTCAGGAATGATTAGCCAGTTTTCCTTTGAATGGTGGAAACAGCTCTGAAGAAATCTGGCAGCATGAAGGTGTGAAGTGGAAATGCTTGGGTTTATTGCTTGGGTATTTTGCCAGAGACCTACAAGCCCCTGTTTATGTCAGACTGAGAACTAAAGAATAGGAATATCACAGATGGAATTTCATAGTTATAGGTGTCTTTAGTTTTACTCAGACTTCGTAAGGAAATAGGATACTGATACCTGGGCTGGGCATACAAACCTCCTGCAGTCAGAGGTTCCCAGTTCTGGCCCAAATTGGGTTTCCCTGAGTAATGTTTGCAATTACAGCTCTAGCTGCAAGAGCTTGAACCAAAGCCTGGGATTTAGCTTTTGTGTCAAATCTAGGATTCAGAGAGATGGGGTTTACGTCAATATTCTGTTCCAGCAGTCAGGGCTCGGGTTTTACTTTCCAACCCCAGCATAAAAATAAAATGTTCATTGCTCATGATGCCTTGCAAAATGCTTTTCTGCTGGTGTGTGAAAAACTATTGCCGATGAAACCGATGAGTTTTGTTTCTTTGTTCTTCCCTTGTATGTGAGCACATCTCCTGTCTTGTGCTAGAATTCAAGCTATGTTGGAAATCAGCTGGAGTGGGTTTGCCTGGTTGTGAGCCCAGGGGCGGGCTTTTGGACTAAGATAACATCAGGAATAATAATGATGATAGTAAGCAGCCTGATTTCCTTGGCTGATTAATCTGAAATCTCCTAAGAGACATTCAGGAAGACAATGCAAGATTTTCTCTGGCAGTAGCTGACTGGGGTTTTTTGTCTACCGGTTTCCCCTAAAATGTTTGTCACATTGCCAACCTGCTCTGTTCCTTTGATATGCAAAGTGCTTTGAAGAGAGAATCCCTCAATTACCAGTATTCCCAAAGCATGGCAATGTAGTAAGGAGGGAAAGGGGATTTTTGTCTTCAGACATCACTCAGAACAAAAAGGAAACTCTTCTGTTTGTAGGGTCGTCTTCTGGTACAGGATTTTTTGAAGCGTTCATGTGAGATTTACTCTTTTGTAGCTATACTAGTATCACAACTTCGAGCTCTGTTTTGAGAATAATTATAGATAATATGTGGGTTTTGAGATATACCTAGAAGCAAAAGACACTGGTAATGATATCCTCAAAGGATACGGGGAAGGTAATGCAGAACAAGAAATACTCAATAACACTCGCCATTCTCATACATCTCTAATTGTCTCCCCAGTGCTGCGGGTGGGGCATAAGCGAGCGGCTGTGAGGGGCTGGGCTGGCAGCCGGGGTCACATCACGATGGGCGAGGGCTGCGAACCGGGAGGTGCTCCAGGACAGGGCAGAAGAGCTTCTGACACTGGCCCTCTCCTCAGGGACCGCAGTCCGCCCACCTCGGGCTTGTCCTTGGCTTCGCCCTGCTCGAACCGTGGCCGAAATGACAGCCACGCCTGCGAGCGGCGGCACTTTGAGGGAGGGCTGGGAGGAGCCCTGAGGAGAAAGATACGGGGGACACCCGACATCTCCCTTCCCTCTCCCACAGCCCGGTCCTCCCCAGCTCAGCTTCTCCCTCAGCCTGTCCCTGGACTAGCACCGGCCCACCTGGGGCGCGGGGCACTGCCGGGAGCGGGGCGCTGCGAGCACCGGGACGTTGCGGGCACCGGGGCACTGCCGGGAGCGGCCCCGCCCGAGCCC